>JARHVA010002509.1:2127500-2160000 GCA_037957365.1 Torreya grandis
TGGGGGGTTGGCTATCTCCATAAATTTGTGCCCCTTATTCCCAATCATTTTTGAAAGGATTCTTGGCTTTTTTTGGGGTCTTAGCTTTCACTGGTACTATTTTGCTAAAATCAAAGTCATCTAAAGAGATGGCTTGTTTTTTCCTTTTATGTGTGAATGTTGATAACCAAAGTGGGAGAGCAGAAGCACTTACAGCAGTAATAGTCCCTGTAATTGGTGTCACTAAGCTAACATCTACACTACTGGTGGGAACAATGGGTGTAGTGGGTGTAAGAGGCGTAGTATCAAGTAAAATTGCATCAGCTGCTGACTGGTCGATGGTGGAACTGTCTCTAATGTTGAAAGAAGGAGATGAAAGACTAGGGATGGATATTGATGATTGAAGAACATCTCCAAAAGCACCTTTAGGATTGCCAAAAATAAATATAGAAGGAGAGGCAGCTCCAGAGGAAGGAATACTGATGGGAGAAATGGGTGAAGGAGCTACAATAGGGAATTAGGGTGGAGAAGAAGAAACTCTTACAACTGGTTGTGCCCTCTCTTGTGGAGATAGAGTTTCTATCCCTTGTTGGTCTGTACACCTATCATCTATTTCCATCTATTATGCCACTTGTTCTTGGGTGCTTTGTTCCTCAACCCCCATATCTGTTGACTTTGGTTCTTTCTCGGCAACCTTTGGTTTCTTAGACACGAAGATGATCCTAGGCTTGTGGGGCCTAGAAGGAGATGGAATATCGCTTTTATTTTTTATCTCATTTTTTTCTCTTCTTCTTGTCTCTTCTTGGAATTTGGCCTCTGATCTAGTGATGAATTCTTTTAATGTGATCCCTTTATTTGCTAACCAACCATTGGTGTTAGCCAATATTGGTTCAAATCTCATCCTTAAAGAGGTCAACTCTTTTTGAGACCATTGAATTAGAGGAAGGGGAGAGTTAGAAACTTTTTCAGCCAGGTATCTACTATTAATTAAATCTTTGTCATCTACCAGATTTGAAGGAATATCAGTGAGCCTTAGATATTCAATTTGCTCCAAAAACAGTCTATTGTAGTCTATTTTCCTGATATCTTATGTTGTCCTCAAATCTATCCAAATGTCTTGGATCATGGGTTCATAAAATTAATTCTTCCTTCTGATCATGTCTTTGACACCCCTATAGTCAAAATTGGGCCTTATTTTGAACTACTTCATGGTGACAAGTTGCATTTCAGTCTCCATTACCCTTGCTTTGGTGGCAGTCAAAACTGAGTATCTACCAATTTTAATTGGGAACCTAAAGCTTAGTTTCTTAAGTTCTATTTATTTATTATGTATGATAATAATTTGTCTACATAGCTCCATTAGGATCAATTTGTTAGAAAGAAATATGGGGAGCATATAGGGATAGCCTTGGAAAAATCCAACTTGTAGATAGCAAAAGGTAGGAAATTATAAAAACCTGTAGCTGAAATCATTAACGACAGTCCAGGATTCATCTGATACTCTCTTTTGTTCTAATTGAGGATCAAAAAGACACAAAAATACTATGAAGAAGACATCATTTACCCTCCTAAAGTGATGGATTGATCCCTTTAGTGTTAGATGAGGGTAATATTGATACACAAGGGTGATTTTTCTGTCTCCTTCTGATGTCAAACTTGGAAAAGTTCTCATCGAATCTACAATGTATACCAAGTACAAAGTCATATAGAACTTTGAAGTAGTAAACACTTTTATCAATTTCTCATGAAGAGCATTGCTGATCTGTTCACCCCAGAAGATGACTTTTTTTCCTTAGAGAATTATCTTGATAAAGGGACACATCCATTCATGAAATTGAGAAGAAGATGGTAGACCTTGTAATCTACTGAGAAGAGTAATTAAATCACCAACTTCCTTTATAAAATCACTTCTCAAAAAAATTGTGGCCACTTGGATAATTTAGCTCTGAGAGTCTTCAGCCATCTATTGTTGGTAACCTTCTTTGCCTTCTCAAGATCTTTGTCGTATTCCTTCTATGCTTCGATGAAGTCGATCTTCAATACTTCGATAGTAGGAGGGCACATGAAAACTTTATCAATAAATTTAGAGTCTAGTCGAATCACCACATTGCCACTGGTATCTGACACTGCTCTGGTCTCTTTATTATAGAATTGGGTGCACTAGAGGACAAACTCTGTGTGATGTGTTGCTACAGAAAAAGAAGAGACTAGGTGGATGTTGCTTTCAATTATCCTTTTCATTTATGAGCTCAAATTTTTTGCCTTGGTTCTCTCCATCAACTTGGACATATCGACGTGGCCGATCTCTATGTCCCTAATGTCATCGACATTAGAAGTGATCGAAGTGATTGGGAAAGCACCTTGATACTGATACTTCATTACCTTTGAATTCTTTAGAGAAGTTTCAGTCATCGGGATGAGTCTTTGTCGAGAGTACGTTGACAAAAGAGGATCTCTAGGAGGAACTATGATAAGAGTCATGATCATGCAATTAGAAAAAAATTGGCAATCTGGGGAAATTGCACATCGAGTGATCATGACCAGAGAAGTGCGCTTGAAAGGGTCGAGGTGCAAACAGGTCAAAAAGTGAAACAAAAGGGGAGTAGGTGAGGAAAAATGAAAGTCTTCCCAGAGTTAGAGAAAATAGAGAGAATGAATGTAGGGGTGGTAAAAAAATTTGCCCTTGCATGGAGAAGAGGTTTCTGTGTATAGGCGGCAAAAATTGCCTCCTATCCACATAGAGAGGAAAGGGGATGCATCGGCGGTAAAAATCACTGCTAATGCATGTTGAAGGAGTTCAGCAAGTAAAGATGGCATATTTTTCCACCCTTGCATGTGGTAGGTGTAATGGCAGTGATTTTTACTGCCTTTAAATCTGGCCTAGGTTGGACTACATAGGCGGCAAAAAATGCCATCCGTGCATGAGTCTCGATAGGTAAGGAATGTGTTAGGGTGACAAAATTTTCCACCCTTACACAAGGAAAGGATTATAGGTTTGTGAAGGTGGCAAATTTGGCTGTTGTTACAAGGTTGGAAAGGGTTCAAGTTTTCTAAGGGCGGTGGATTTTGCCATTGCAACATCGGTCGAACGGGTAAAGAGAATAGTTTGAAGAAGAGGGGGAGACTCGATGGATGCTGAATGGGGAAAAGAGGAAGGGGAAGAAGGAGAAATTAAAACTAGAAAATAGAAATAAAAAGAAAAACAACTTTTAAAAAGAGAGAAAAAAACAAAATAAAAATAAAACAAAACCCTACCTGAAGACTAACACGAAATGAAGCTTGAATCTAGTAAAAATGTGCTTCCTCTCGCTTGCTTGATCATCCAAAGGTAGAGAATAGGAGGAGGAATGGAAGAAATGAGGTCAAAAAGGGTAAAAAATGATTAAATAGGGGCAAAAATTACCCCCAACCACTTGACGTGCGTGGCCATAAATGCTATGTGTGAAAATAGAGGCAGTGTAGGGGCGGCAAAATTCACCATGCCTACACTAGAAGATGAAAAGATATGCAGGGGTGGTGAAATTCACCACTCCTACATGGGAGGGAAATGAAAGATGCAAGGGCGATAAATTTTTCCACTCTTGCATGATGGATGCAAGGGCGATGAAAAGTGCCACCTTTGCATGGAAAAAACAAAGCAGATGCAATGGCGGTAAAAAATATTGTCCTTACATGGAAACACTTAGAAAACACTAACTTTGGGAAAATGAAAACTTTTTCCCCTGATCGCATCGAGTTTGTAATGATTTTCATGTTTTGGGGAAAATGCAACAAAAGAAAGTTACGAACTTCGAATGATGTCAGTTAAGCAAATGTGAGAACATAAAAAACTTGTCTCAAAAAATGAACTTAGAGAGAAAACATGAAATAAACAAGTTTCATAAGGGTTGTTCAAAAAATGAGCGTAACTAATTTTGGGAATAATAGCTGGCTCCTATTGGGGAACTTCTATTGATCAAACTGATTAACGGGAGTAGAAACCAGTCTCTAAGTGCCTTCATCCAAGCCATTGGGCTACAAAGTCAAGCCAAAAAAAGGAAAAGACATGAAAGACCAAAAGAAAACAAAAAATATAAAAACTATACAAATGTACAAGTGAACTCATCTAAAACTCCAAGGATTGAAGTGCTTCAGATGCTGTCCACTGTGAGGCAGTGAGAATGTCACTCCATCTTGATACTCCAGCAAGAAACTATTCTCACCACAAATTTGATGAATGGTAAATGGACCTCTCCACAAAGAATTAAGTTTGCTGTGCATTCCTTTTTGTTCTCTCTTCTTGTCCCAGAATAAGAATTGATCTCTAATCTAAAAATCATGAACCTTTGCCTTCTTGTCAAAAAATTTCTTCACTTGATTCTGATGTGCAGTAATCTGGTCCACTACCATGGTTTATTGCTCATTTAATTCAGTTAGACACATGATCTTTTTGTCAATTGAATTTTTGAAGGTTGAATCTTCGATTGTCTTTGCTAACCTGAGCGCTAGTAGTTTTAGAGTGATCGATATCTTTGCATTCAAGCCATACAGAAGTTGGAATGGTGACATACCTATGGCCCTCTTGGGTCTAATTCTATCTACCCATAAAGCTTCAAAAAATGCTTTGTACTAAGTCCTCTGATTATCATCTACCAATTTTTTGATAATAGTAACCAGGTTCTTGTTGCTCAATTTTGCTTGGCCATTCCCTTGCAGAAAATAATCAAAAGTGTGGGATAGGATAATTCCATAATAAAAGCAAAACTGAGTAATCCCATAAAAAGAGAAACAGGTTACATTATCTGTTACAATCTTAGTTGGAACCCCAAACTGAGAAATAATATTTTCTTTAACAAAATTACATACCACTTTTGAAGTAGCATGCTTAGTTAGGATGGCTTCCACCCATTTGGTAAAGTAGTCAGTCGCAGTGAGGACATAATCATGCCTGGTACTTGAAGACGGGTTAACTGTGCCAATGAAGTCAATACCCCATTATTGAAAAAGTTTTTCAATTACCGCTGGCTTGAGGGGTAATGCAGCCAATTTAGGATTTTTGACAAACTGTTGACATAATTCACATCTATGCACCCATTTGTAAGCATCATGAAATAGTGTAGGCTAATAGTATCTCACTCATAAAATTTTATGGGCTATCACTGGTGCAAAAAAATGTCCTCCACAAGTCAAATTGTGGAAAGACTCCAAAAGTTTATCTTGTTGCACCTTATCGATGCAACAAAGAAATACCCTATCAAGGCTTCTCTTATACAAATCATTATCCCACAAGACATAGCTAATAGCCTTTAGTTTAACATTCCATTTTTCTTTGTAGGATAGATGAGTGGGACATTCACTATAGGTTAGAAAATGGGCAATGTCAGAATACCACTCCTCAGTAGTAGCGATGAAGAGGATCATAGGCACATCTTCGATCTCTATTTCTTCATTTTTAGCTTCTTTGGAAATATTATCAATGATCAACTGGTAGAGGCCCTTTCCCTACACAAGTTTGATAGGTTTTATGGCGAGATCAAACTCCTAAATTTTGGCAATCTAATTACCCCTTTTTATATCGAACTCCTGTTGAGTTAGAATAGACTTCACCATTGTATCAGGCACCAAGACTATAGTATGTGAATTCAAGATCTAAAACTTGAAATATTTCACTGCTTTAACCACAACATAAGCATGTTTCTCCATGTTCGAGTATTTTAGCTCATGAGCTTTGAGCAGATAGCTCATGAAAAAAATAAGATATTCCACACCTTCTTGGTTTTGTTGAATCAAAATAGCCGAAAGTGTATGCTCAGAAGCATAGCTGTATATTATGAAGTATTTTGTGTAATCTGGATAAACCAAAATTGGTGCACAGGTGATTGCTTTTTTGATGTCTTCAAATGCTGACTTGCCCTCTGTAGTCCACCTGAAGGTAGATTTTCCCCTCATCATGTTCACAATGTGGCGAGTTTTCTCAGCAAACTCAGGGATGAACTTTTGTAAAAAATTCACTTTTCTGAAGAAAGAGTGAACTACTATCTTACTTGTAGGTAGGGTAAGCTCCTGGATGGACTTGACTCTTTTTGATTCAATTTTTATGCCTTCTTGAGATATAATGTGCTCGAGAAGTTTTCCTTCTGTTACCCTAAAAATAGATTTCTTGGGATTTAAAGAAATGTCATTCTGGCGGCAGTGTTCTAGCACTTGTTGTAAATGATGTACATGATCAGAACAATTCTTAGAAAAGACTGTTAAATCATTTAGGTATACTATAATGAACTTACCCATTTCATCCTTGAAAGCGAGGTTTATTACTCTCTGAAATGTGGCACCTACATTTATCAAACCAAATGGCATTCTTTGATAAGCAAAAGTGCCCCAAAGTGTGGTGAAGGCAGTCTTATGCTAGTCTGCTTTTCCAACTTCAACTTGATTGTACCCTGAGAAGCCATCCAACATTGATAACATCTCTGAATCAGTCACTTTTTGAAGAACTTGATCCATGATAGGCAGAGGATAGTTATCCTTTAAGGATGACTGATTCAAGTTTCTGAAATCCACACAAATGTAAATTTCACCATTCTTCTTCCTTATAGGCACCATATTGGCAATCCATGTTGAGTGATGGATTGGAAAGATTATCCTGGTATTTAGCATTTTTGTATCTCAGATAAAATGGTACCTGATATTTTAAGATTATATTGCCTAGACTTTTGCTTGTAAGGCACCGAGTTAGCCTTGAGAGGAATGTCATGGTGGATTTCATCAGGTCTGAGTGACTTCAGGTCATCATAGAAATATGCTAAGATGTCTATATACTAGCGGAGTAGAGCAGTGAATTTAAATTTTTTTTCTTGAGTGCAACATTTCCCAATGTTCACTATTTTGGGATTTTTCTTGGTACCTAAATTCACTTGATCAAACTCCTGGGAGGAGCTTGAATTCTTTTGCCGCTATTTGATGAATCTCTCATGGTTATCAAATGGTTTTTCAAGGAAAACCAAGCCTTTGGGAATCTTATTCCCTTTAAGTTACAGGAACTCCTCACCTATGTCTATATTTGATTCAAGAGCTGGCTCACACGTCTGAGGTTCACTACCTTCAAAATGTAGTCATTCAGAGTTGTCATTTTACTCCAAGAAGGAAATGATTTGATTGTCATTGTTGAACACTTGCCAATGACTAGCATTATCAAGTACACTTATTTGAAAGACCAATTCAATAGTATACTTGTTTCCTTTAAAGTCAGGGTGAGGGACCAATAAAATTGCTGAAACAGTGAGTGCATCAGCTCAGTCACTGAATTCCCTAAGTACTGTCGAGATGTTGAAAGTGTTGAAGATTTCAATTTGATCCCAAACTAAATTGTGATAGTGGCACAATATTTTATTTTTAATTTGATACATGGTTCCTTACCTAGCAAACCACCAGTTCAGCATCACCTTTGACATGGAAGAGTTTGATGCTTTTTTCTCTAGCAGCCTTCAATCCAAGCAATAGGGATTCGTACTCAGCTGTATTGTTGGTGTTGCTAAATTGTAACTTGTATGAAGAGGGGAAAATATCTCCTTAAGGAGATATCAACACAATTCCTACTCTTGAGCTGGTAGAGGAGCAGTTGCCATCAAATTCCAAAATTCATACCTCATTTGATACTAATTTTTTTTTGAAACCTTCTTCATTTTGAGGTGGAGATCCTTCCACATTGGTACTGCACTCCACCAATTCTCTTGCTGTTCTAACTGAATGTATTTCTAGGTTGTCACCTGGAGGAGCTTCATCAGATGTCTCATGAATTTCATCTATAGATAGAAAGTAGTTACCCATGCCTGAAGATTTAAATAAAATTTGAGCTTCAGGTACTGAGGTCTGGGTAACCATATATTTCGCTTCCTTCTTAGGGAGGAGCCTCTTCATAACACCTTTGACTGGGATCCTTACCTCAGACAAGTCTATGCTTAGTTCACCGCCAACATCCTTGGAAAAATTTTATCCAAGAAAGATGATGTAAGAGGCTAGAACATCAGCCACCAAGACCATCATTTTGATTCTCTTTTTTAGAAAAGCTGTAAATGCAAATTGGGCATCTTTGATTTGACCCAGGAGTGGGACTTGCTTGTTTTCCATAGAAAAGCACCTCCTAAAAGTCTTAGTCAAAGTGAGATCAAGGGAATCTACTATTTTGACATGCATAATGATATCAGAAGCTCCAGAGTCAATTATGCAGTTACTCAATTTATGACTATTTATTAATAGGGAAACATAGAAAGGTTCTATTTTCTTGAAAGCGACAAGAGGAGTAGCAAAAAGATTATTCTGGGTGGATTTATTCTTAGAAGAGTCATGAGTTGTCTTTGAAAAATCTTGTCCTATGGGAGAAATTTTATTTTTTACGTATTCTACCAACCTATCAAATTGTTTGGGATTGGCTCAC
Source organism: Torreya grandis (assembly GCA_037957365.1). Lineage (NCBI taxonomy): Eukaryota > Viridiplantae > Streptophyta > Pinopsida > Cupressales > Taxaceae > Torreya > Torreya grandis. The sequence goes on from JARHVA010002509.1 coordinate 2,135,893, forward strand.
AAATACTCAATCTCAGTCATTTGAATCTTAGTCTTTTTGGCGTGATCAATTATATCAAATAATTGAAATGAGTTAGAGGTAGAGGAAGAGGGCCCATCATCTTGATCTTTATTAGGCGTGGTACTGGTCTGGGAAATAGAAGTAGAAGGTATGGGATGGTTTGAGGTACTTACTTTTTTGTTAGCTACCTGATCCTTTGGTTGGAAAGGCAATGAAGTCCCTCGTTTAGCGATAGAAACTATCGGCTGAAGTTTTTCTCCTACTTTTTATTTATCAGCTTGTTGAGCTAATTGATTCTAGGATCTAGTAAAAATATCATAGGATCCATCAAACACTTCTCCCTTACTTCCAGCTTCGTCCTAATAATCTAAAAAATTGATATTGGAGTCGCCAACTAATTCTTCATCTTGTTCCACAAAGAGATTAGCATCATCTTGTTGGTCCAACTTAGGTTTGAGCGAGAAATCATGTTCAACTTCTAGGTAACCAACTACTGAATTGGCAGGTGTTGCTTCAATGGCAAGCTTCCTATATGGGGGAGGTAGACGATTTACTGCCCTTGATTTCTAGCAGCATTGCCTTGATATGACTGGTTTTAAAATGTTCTCCTTGGCATATCCTAATAAGTAGGAGCAGACATACCTTGGGCCATTTATCTTTTCAAAGCTAGCAGTTCATTTGTCAATTTTTGCACCATAGGATCTGTGGTGCTCGTGGAAGAAATTTCAGCAGATAAAGAAAATTTATTTTTATTAGAGTTTTTTCTAATCTTACCTGCTAAAATAAGATCATTCTCGATCTCAGTAGCCAAATTTTGAGCCATAATGAGATCCATATGACCGGCCCGCATAAAAAAAAAACTTACTTCAAGAAGTTGCAAGTTGATGAAAAAACATTTGAGATTTTCCAGCATTGGCTGAGTGATCGTAGGACTTCAATTCCTCAGCTTATTGAATTTTGCTATGAAATCCCTCATGGGCTCATGAGGTTCTTTCTTCATTTGCGTAAGCTGAGCCAACAAGGCATGTGCGTCTTCAGTAGGTTTAAACCTAGCCTCAAACTTAGATTTGAGTGTATTCCAGTCAGTTATAGTTTGAGCTTGAAGGTGATAAAACCAATCCACGATAGTGCCTTGCAAAGTTTCTACAAAAAGTCTCATTGACACATCTTTGTATTCCACACTTATCACACCGCATGCTATAGAGAAGGCAACAATATGATCATTAGGGTAAACCTTTTTGTTGCCATATAATTTGGAAAAAAAATTCTCAAACTACAAGGTAGTTCGTGTAAAGGTGGGATCAGATTGAGAGGACCAAAGGAGTTGCCCCAAGGACCTTGGGACATTATAATAGGAAAATTGAATGGTGGGATAACAAATCTTGGTGGGGTTAATATAGACAAAACCTTACTAGTACTGAGACTAGAAGCTTCACCAGGTATGGGAGATCTGGCGTTGGTAGGAGGGAAACTCCTAGTTCACTGAAGGCAAGATGGTGGAAGAGAAATCTCAAAATTAGTTTGTCACACCAACTCGAATACAAGATCAACAATACCTTGAGCTCTCTAGCTTTGCGTGTACGATGGATCTACCAAAGTGAAAAATAAAAAAAGAACTAGAGCTGCTTCAAGTTGAAGCTTAAGGCTTCAAAATGCACGTTCGTAGTCCCCAGTGGAGTCGCCAAAAGCTGTTGGGTGAATATTTTGTCGTCAACTAACTGATGAAAAATTGGGTATGTCAACTACAATACAAAGAGATTTATATAGCAAAAAGTGTGGGTTTACCACATCCTAATGAGATAAATCTCTCCTCTCATCAAAGGGAGGTTCCCTATAAATCACTTATATATATATATATATATATATATATATATATATATATATATATATATATATATATATATATATATATATATATATATATATATATATATATGTAGAAAATAAGACTCAGGGTAGGATAACACCATCCATCTCTCTTTTTTCAAAGATAATGTTCATAGAGTAAAAGAGAAATATTAGTTGATGACTGAAAACATTCTTCTTCTTTTAGAAATGGTATTCAACAAATAGCAAAAAATCTCCTTGAGTAGTAGCTAGGTCCACAAAAAAATCTGTGAAAGCACAAAATTTTTCTTTGCCTCCACTGATTCGAAGTGTACGTAACCGTAGAGTGAAGTAAAGCTCAAAGTCTTCACTTAAAACTATAACAGATAAAAAGATCACAAGAATAAAACCAGCTCAAAGTCTTTTTGATATCCTTTAGAATGTATTTAGATAATTTCCATACACACACTTTGCTTATTCAATCAAACAGATGAGAGATTATCAGGAAAGAGAACATAAGTACTATTTCTTAAGTAACACAAATTATTTCAACACAAAGTCTGAAATTAACCTGCTTCTCATTCATTCAATAAAATATGATTTACAAGCTGAGCTCAAAGTCTCAAGAAGTATCTCAATTTTGGCAGAGTTTTTGCTCTCAATTATCTAGAGATATCTTTACAAAAGAAGCTCCCGCTATATATAGGGAAAAACCTTCAAAATTGGAAAAAGATTTAAATATTGAAAACCTAGTCAAAGATGAGTCAACGTTGACTTTGAGACTTTTCTAGATTTTTACATGTAATTACATATTACAAAAGTGCATGTGGAAATGTCCCAAGTCAATTAAAAAGTACATGAGAAGAATGAAAAAGAGAGTATGGAAGAATAGTTCAACTCTTGTCGCCAACTTTCCTTAGATGAGCATCGTACATGGTGATAGATGCCTGTATCCCTATATTATATGGTGCAATGGTATTTTTAAAGACTACCTTAGCTCTGATTGTGGCATCTCGCACTGCTATGATTTCTTTCACGTGATTAGTTAACATGGTTCTCAGAGTATCTAGAGTTAATTGATTATCTAAAATTTTATCCATAGAAGTCATTGAGAATGCTTTTTCCTCGAATTCCCTTTGGATCATACCTTTGAATTTATGAATCATTTCATCTGTTGAAATGAAATAGTTGTCTCGAGAGGTGAGTCTGCAAGGCAATTCCTCCAATCTGTTTAACAGACTGGTGTCACTTTCTTCATTGGTGTCTTTAGAAGATTTGAGGTCGTTGACTATTTCTTCAAGTACCCAGATCCTATATATCAGTGATTCTTTGATTTTAATATAAGAATCTCTATTGGCAATGATGCTGATTGATATTAGGGTACATTTCTTCAATTCCTTCATCTCTGTCCACTTGATAAGATATTTATTGGTGCTTTCAATATCTTGAAAAATGATGTTGATAAGGTCTTCTAACTCTATTCTCAATTTCTTCATTTTACCTATCTTCTCAGCAACCTCTATAAACAAGAAAATTTATTGTGCATGCATCTTTTCTAGGTAACATTCAAGTACTTTTCTCTTTAGGTAGGTCTTTTCTACTTTCTAGACTATAAGATCATCTACAGAGAAGGCCTCTGGAACTGCCACTTTTGGAGTAAAAGTGAATTTCCTAAGCACTGTGGTTAATTATTCTGCCTTTGCCTTGTAATAATCCTTCATCTCTCTCTCTATCAAATTTTTGGACCATGATATCCATTGCAGACTGCAAATCGCTCTTGGCACCCTTGTGAATTATTTTTCCCAACTCAACTCGAGAAATGGAGTAGCTGTTCATATCAAAATTTTCTAAGGTTGCATCTTATGGGGGGTTGGCTATCTCCAAAAATTTGTGCCCCTTATCCCCAATCAGTTTTTAAAGGATTCTTGGCTTTTGGGAGGTCTTAGATTTCACCGATACTATTTTGCCAAAATCAAAGTCATCTGGAGAGATGACTTGCTTTTTCCTTTTAGGTGTGAAAGTTGATAACCAAGGCAGGAGAGAAAAATCACTTACAGTAGCAACAGTCCCTATAATTGGTGTCACTAGGGTAACATCTGCACTGCTGGTGGGAACAATAGGCATAGTGGGTGTAGGAGGTGTAGTATCAAGAAAAACTACACTGACCACTGACTGGTCGATGATGGAACTATCTCTGATGTTGAAAGAAGGAGATGAAAGACTAAGGATGGATCCTGATGATTGAAGAACATCTCCAAAAGCACCTTGAAGATCACCAAAAATAAATTTAGAAGGAGAGGCGGCTCCAGAGGAAGGAATACTGATGGAAGAAATGGGCGAAGGAGCTTCAATAGGGGATTGGGGTGGAGAAGAAGAAACTCCTGCAACTAGCTGTGCCCTCTCTTGTGGAGATAGAGTTTCTATCCCCTATTGGTCTATATCCCTTTCATCTATTTCCATCTGTTCTACCACTTGTTCTTGGGTGCTTTGTTCTTCAACCCCCATATCTCTTCACTTTGGTTTTTTCTCGATAACTTTTGGTTTCTTAGACACAAAGATGATCATAGGCTTGTGGGGCCTAGAAGGAGACAGAACATCACTTTTATTCTTTGTCTTATTTTCTACTCTTCTTCTTGTCTCTACTTAAAATTCAGCCTTTGATCTTATAATGAATTCTTTTAATGTGATCCCTTTGTTTGCTAACCAATCATTGGTGTTAGCCAATATTGGTTCGAATCTCATCTTTAAAGAGGTCAACTCTTTTTGAGACCATTGAATTGGAGGAAGGGGAGAGTTAGCAACTTTTTCAGCTAGGTATCTGCTGTTAATTAAATATTTGTCATCTACCAAATTTGGAAGAATATCAGTGAGCCCTAGATATTCAATTTGTTACAGAGACAGTCTATTGTAGTCTATTTTCCTGATATCTTTTGTTGTCTTCAAATCTATCCATATGTCTTCGATCATGGGTTCATGAAATTGAGTCTTCCTTCTGATCATGTCTTTGACACCCCTGTAGTCAAAATTGGGCCTTCTTTTGAACTACTTCATGATGACAAGTTGCATTTCAGTCTCCATTACCCTTGCTTTGGCAGCAGTCAAAACTGAGTATTTGCCAATTTCAATTGAGAACTTAAAGCCTGGTTTCTTAAGTTTCAATTGTTTATTGTGTATGACAATAATTTGTCTACACAGCTCCATTAAGACCAATTTATCAGAAGAAAATTTGGGGAGCATATAGGGATAGCCTTAGAAAAGCCAACCTGCAGATAATAAAAGGTAGGGAATTGTAAAAACATGCAGTCGAAATCATTGATGACAGTCCAGGCTTCATCTAATACTCTCTTTTGTTTTAATTGAGGATAAAAAAGACACAAAAATACCATGAAGAAGGCATTATTTACCCTCTTAAAGTGATGGATTGATCCCTTTAGTGTTAGCTGAGGGTAGTATTAATACATAGGGGTGATTTTTCTATCTCCTTCTGACATCAAACCTAAAAAAGTTCTCATCGAAGATACAATGTATACCAAGTACGAAGTCATTTAGAACTTTGATGTAGTAGACACTTTTGTCAATTGCTCATAAAGAGCATTGCTGATCTGTTCACCCCAGAAGATGACTTGTTTCTCTTGAATAATTATCTTGATAAATGGATACATCCATTCATGAAATTAAGAAGAAGATGGTAGACCTTGTACTCTGCTGAGAATAGTAATTCAGTCACCAACCTCCTCTATAAAATCAATTCTCAAAAAATTATGTGGCCACCTAGATAAGTTGGCTCTGGGAGTCTTCAACCATCTGTTGTTGATAACCTTCTTCGCCTTCTTAGGATCTTTATCGTATTCTTTCTGTGCTTGGATGAAGTCAATCTTCAATACTTCAATAGCAGGAGGGCACATGAAAACTTTATCAATAAATTTGAGGTCTAGTCGAATTACCACGTTGCCACTGATATCTGACACCGCTCTGGTCTCTTTATTATAGAATTGGGTGCATTAGAGGATGAACTCTGTGTAATGCACCGCTACAAGAAAAAAGGAGATTAGGTGGATGTTGTTTTCGATTATCTTTTTCATTTTTGAGCTCAATTTTTTTGCCTTGGTTCTCTCCATGAACTCAGACATATTGACGTGGCCGATCTTTATGTCCCTAATGTCATCGACATTAGAAGTGACTAAGGTGATTGGGAAAACACCTTGATACAGATACTTTATTGCCTTAGACTTTTTTGGAGAAGCTTCAGTCATTGAGATGAGCCTTTGTCGAGAGTACGTTGATGAAGGAAGATCTCTAAGAGGAACTGCGATAAGAGTCATGATCGCGCAATTAGAGAAAAATTGGCAATCTTGGGAAATTGCACGTTGGGTGATCATGACTAGGGAAGTGCGCTTGAAAGGGTTGTGGTGCAAGCAGGTCAAAAAGTGGAATGAAAGGGGAGCAGTGGAGGAAAAATGAAAGTCTTCCCAGAGTTAGAGAAAATGGGGAGAAGGAATTTAGTGGCGGTAAAGTTTGCCACCCTTGCATGGAGAAGAGGTTTCTGTGTACAGGCGACAAAAATTGCCACCTGTGCATGCAGAGAGGAAAGGGGATGCATCGACGGTAAAAATCGCCACCGATGCATGTTGGAGGAGTTCAACGAGTAAGGGTGGCAAATTTTGCTGCCCTTCCATGTGGTAGGTGTAATGGTGGTGATTTTTGTTGCCTTTACACCTGGCTTGGGTTGGACTGCATCGACGGCAAAAAATGCCATCCGTGCATGAGTCTGGGTAGGCAAGGAATGTTTTAGGGCGGCAAAATTTGCCGCCCTTACACAGGGAAAGGATTATAAGTTTGTGAAGGCGGTGAATTTGGCCATTGTTACAAGGTTGGAAAGGGTTCGAGTTTTCTAAGGGCGGTGGATTTTGCCGCCGCAACATTGGTCGAACGGGTAAAGAGCATAGTTTGAAGAAGAGGGGGAGACTCAATGGATGCCGAACGGAGAAAAAAGGAAGGGGAAGAAGGAGAAAGTAAAACTAGAAAATAGAAATAAAAAGAAAAACAACTTTTAAAAAGAGAGGAAAAAACAAAACAAAACAAAACCCTACCCGAAGACTAACATGAAATGAAGCTTGAATCCGGTGAAATGGCGCTTCATCTCGCTTGCTTGATTGTCCAGAGGCAGAGGGTAGGAGGAGGAATGGAAGAAATGAGGTCAAAAGAGGTAAAAAGAGATTAAATGGGAGCGAAAATCGCCCCCAACCATTCGACGCGCGAGGCCATAAATGCCGCGATGAAAATTGAGGCAGTGCAGGGGCGGAGAAATTTGCCGCTCTTGCACTGGAGGATGAAAAGATATGCAGGGGGGCGAAATTCGCCGCCCCTGCGTCGGAGGGAAACGAAAGATGCAAGGGCAGCAAATTTCGCCGCTCTTGCATGACGGATGCAAGGGCGGCGAAAAGTGCCGCCTTTGCATGGAAAAAACAAAGCAGAAGTAATGGCGGTAATATGCCGCTCTTGCATGGAAACACTTAGAAAACACTAACTCTCGAAAAATGAAAACTTTGTCCACTAACCGCATCGAGTTTGTAACGATTTTCACGTTTTAGGGAAAATGCAACAAAAGACAGTTATGAACTTCGAATGATACTAGTTGAGCAAATGCGAGAATAAGAAAAACTTATCTCGAAAAACGAACTTAGAAAGAAAAACACGAAATAGACAAGTTTCGTAAAGGTTGTTCCAAAAACGAGCGTTGCTGATTTTGAAAACAACATAATGACAAGCCCTAAAATGTCAAACATAATTTCTACATAAATAAACCTATAACAATTCTACAAATCATTAATAATTTTAAATAAATAATAATTATTAAAAGAAACAATGAAGCACTATTCTCCACCAATAAGTGGCATACCAAGCGGCCAAAAAAATCCTATTACTTGGGAGATAAGTATGAAACGTGGCAGAAAGCAATACCATGCCAATGTCATTTGACATCTATTCATTGCGTTCCGTACGCCATTTGACCATTCCTTGATTGTGACATTTGCGGAGCATATTATTCCAACGTTTTCTCAATAAATTTCTTCACGTACGTTGCAGTTTGCCTAGAATTTCAGGATTCCTCAATCGTACTCACTGATTTTGGTCTGCAAAACGCGTTTAAATTTGTATTCATCCTGATTGTAGTCGGTGCTTTTGGTCCGTCGACGTCGCATATACCTACTTTCTACAATACAATACGCTTTCTCCCCTATAAATTCTATCCAACATTATTACATTATCATCACGGCGACTCTAAGCATTTATATATTTATCGACGAGCCTTGGAATTCTCTGCAGTCATGGCAGCGTATGGACTGAAAGTTTTGAGCTACTCTGCTTTAATGTGCGGTTCGAACCCGTGTCCTGCGGTGACATCATCGTAGATTAAAATGCAGACAAGGATATCAGAAACCAATGGAGGAGGCAAGTTGAGTGCTAGGGCTTCGCATAGCGAGGAAAGGAGTGAGGAAGAGCGTATGAAGAGTAAAAGTAAACGCAGAGCGAGGGTGATAACAGAGGAGATGGGGCGCTGGTTGAGACGGTAGCTGCGAGCAACGGAAATCAACAACGATGAGATGTATCATTCCGCCATCGCTTCACAGCTGGCCTTCTCCCACCGCCATAACTAAAACTCCGGGTATATTGTTGTGTATAGAAGGGCACATATTATGACTGCCCATTGAAATGCCCTTTTATTTGTAACAATGAGACACAACACCTCTAGGTGAATGCGAACGTCCATATGCATCAGTACAGATTGATGCCCGTAATGATTTATTTTTTTAAAAAAGATGGTCATCTTTTAAATATTTAGATATTTTATAGTAGAAGAAAAAAATATTAGAGAAAAATAATATATTTGCTATAATTTATTATAGTTTTTGACACTTTGCTTAAAATTTTACTTTTCATTTAATATAATTTAAAAAAAAAATGATTGTATTTTACATTTTAAAAACATAATTATGGTCATACAACCATCAAATTTAAGCCATATCTATGATCACTTGAATATTGCAACACTATGCAGAATTCAAGGTCATATCACGCAGAATAACATGGCATACTCATTCTCAAAGGTTTCTTCATAGTCAATTTCACTAGCATGGTTGGTAGTTTAGACACCTAAAAATGTCTTATAGACATTTATTAGATGTAAAATTTTATTAGTCTAGAGTTCTTGCATGGTTGCTAACTATTGGTCCAAATTAAGTTTTGTTAGCACTTTTACTATTATTTTCATCATGTCCCCTTCCTATATTGTCTCTCTGTAGAGAGACAAAGGGAAGTTAACCCATATGACAGATTAAATCCAAACAAGCTAATACTTGCATGCATTGATTCCATCAATGATCAAAATATGATTAGAGTATAATGGGCCCCAAGGATGGGGGGAAGGGGAAGGATACAGTCCAAAAATATAAGTGACACACTTTACACACACCCAAAACTAGGGTACAAACTACATGCTTAGGAACTAATCAATATTGAGATAAGTTGCACACTAAAACATTCCCAGAATGAGGGCCAAAGTTTGCATAGCTTGGAATTAGAAGAAAATATGAGAACATTGATCTAAAGAGAATTTGTGCTCCAGTAGAATAGATTTGATCGATTGATAAAGCAATTTTAGCTCAAGAGGGCTGATTTTGATAACTGATAATTAATTTTGCCCTAGTAGGGCTGATTTAGATTTATGATTGGTTCAAATGTTGTGCCCTAGAGGGGTAAATTGGCAAGCATAACTCAAGGATATAACCTAATTTATAGATTAAAGATAAGTGGGTGCGAACATAGATGTGATGGTTTAATGATTTAAAATTCCCCAAACAACCAGGGATACGAGGATGCACAAAGGGATGAAAGAGATGAATAAAAGACTAGATGTGGTCGAGATGACCTAAGATATGTCATGCATCCAAGTACTACTTACATAGTCTAAATGGTCCTCAAGCCAATGCAGTTCACCTAGAAATGAGAGAATGGAATGAGAAATGAAGAAACACTGACCACTATTTAATTAGACCCATAATATATGCCAAGAGAAGCATGTATTGCATTGAGTCTAGTGTGGGAAAAGCCATTCTTACCTAGTTTCATTGGTGCTTTTGAGAGTTCATCATCGGAGTTGCATCAATCTTGAGACTTGGATCCAAATCACATAGTGCTTGCTATAACAAAATGAAATTACACATCATAAGTATGAGGAAATTATAATGACATTAGATTTAAATTACACTGAGCCATTTCAAATTTGAATATTTATAACCTAGGATAATGATAAGAACTATCAATACCAAAGTTAAAACGATTTTCATTTAAATTAAAACAAAAAAAATTAAAGAAAAAGAAGAAAACATAAATGAATCTAACTTAAAATAAAGATATGAATAACCGTGACTTAAGTAAGAATAAGAGTGTATGAAAAGAAAATAAAGAACAATTTAATAAATAACATGCAAAAACGATATGAATAATCAAGCTCTATGTGTACTATCAAGATGTTCCTCGAAAAAAAGAAAAAAGAACAAGACCAAATAACAAAAAAAGAATAATAAAAGAAGATAAAAATGAAGAGACAAGAAAGCACAAGAAAACACAAATAAAAATAAAATAAACACACACAAACAAGAGTCATTCACAATGTTAGTTTGGTTTAAAAATAATTATTTAGGGACATGTAGTAGAAGCATTACTTTCTACAACAACATAACAAGAATAAAGACACAAAGTTGCCTCCAAATGATAGGGAAATAACATAGAAAAATATGGTAAAAATAGAAGAAAAATAAGGGGGTGGCTGAGATGACTCCAGATGTACAAGACAAGTGGACACTTCCTACACAGTTCTATGTGTAAAATAACTAAAATAAACTTTAGGCTAAATGTAGTTCTCCCAAAAAATAGGGTAGAAGAAAAGTGATGATAAGAAAACATGATTAATGTTGTAGAATAAAATGGGAAGATGGGATCGTAAAATGGTGAGAGTGTATAAATTAGAATGGTCTTGTAAAATGGTAAGTGTGTGGGATGATTACTTGCAAAATAATAAGAGCATGTAGAGAGATAAAAATAACACAATACAATGTTTTTGGTTGTTTTGTCAATCTTTTTCTAATGTTTTTGTGTTTTAAGGAATAAGCAATATAAATGAAATATTTACAAAATGTCCAGGGAACCACCTAGTTGAGGAGATGCATGTCTATAAGTAAGAGTTTAAACAATAGTTAAACTAGTTGCAAATCATGGATATAAACAATAGAGTAGGAAACTTATTAATAAATGATATGTACGTCCAAAAGTAGAAGTTTTATTAACAATAATCTCAACTGCAATGGCCGATGCTCACAAGTCAGTAAGAGCAAGGTCCTACTAAGGAAACAATGCATACCAAACAGTAAAAAAATGCAACATGAGATAACTCTGAAGAACCATTTGGTAGGCATAGATCCTGAGCTAAAGATGTATCCTTGTTCACTTGTCTGTAGAAGAAGCTACAAAATATTATCCATGATGAACTGCTTTGTAGAACTGGTGTTGAATGTGTTCACAATGTCTATGAGTCATAATCAAGATCATAATTGGTTAAGGGATAATGTATCTCCAAGTTACAATAACCCGTGATATATAAAGAATGTGGTTCTAAATAGAGTGGTCGATAATGAATAGGGTCCAAAAGAGGATGGTACATAATGGATATGGTCCAAAATAGGATGGTCCAAGGTGGGATAAAATGAGTTCAAAGTGTTAATGGTCTAAAGCTTTCATTGTTTAAATTTTTTGAAAAGAATATGGTTCTTAAAAGAATGGTCCAGGGTAATTTTAAAACATAATGAATGTAGTCCATCATGGGATGGTCCAAGATATAATAATATTATAATAATAACAACAAAAAGTAAACAATGGTCAATCCTCTCAAACTACTAAGAAACCAGTTGTAAATGATACTACGGGGGAAACTCTATCTCTATAACCCCTTATATCAGCCCAACCTTCCTATGAGGCACCACTAGTCACGTCTAGTACATCTTTGTCTCCTAATGTGAATGTCTTTGTGCAAAAGATAAAATATCTTCAATCTAAGGTGCTACACCTTGAGCAAGGTGCCTCTAGACCTACATAGGCCTTGGATTCTTTTTCTCTACTTCATACACCATTGGCACATCATATTGCTTCTACACCCTTATGACCAAGTTTTATTCAACCCAAGATCACTCTATACAATGGCAAGGGTGATCTAGAGACACATTTGATAGTTTTTAATGTAACATGATTGGAATATGTGCTAAATGATTGGTTACTAACCAATCTATTTCCATAGAGTTTAAAGGATTATGCTTTACAATGGTTCTATAGTCTACCAAATCAGTTGGTCAATGCATTCAATCCTTTAGCTGACATGTTCCTAGCTCATTTCAGCATTAACATAGGTGACAAGGTTTCTTATGCCCAAGTTGCACAACAAAAACAAAGGTTAAATGAGCATCTCATAAATTATGTTCTTCGATATAACACTATCTCGTCTAAAATGAATAGCTCCATGGCCGATCAACAATTATAGGACCTATTTAAATAGAGTCTTCTACCAAGTTTGTATGAGTCTATAATGTTCAAATTATTCTCTTCCTTCATTGGGTTATATCATACACTAAAGGAAAGAGAACTCAAGTTAATTTCAATAGGCATACTCAAGTACACAAGAATACCAAAAATAAGAAACAAGAGTAACAACAAAGTCTCACACAAGGTAAAGGTTAATGATAGCAAAAGTCAAATTCAACCTACTGTTAATGTAGTTTCAGAGCCCCCTCAATGAGTGGTTTTCTCAACACTTCCTTGATTAACTTTTACCAATCTACTAGTATCTCCAGTCAAAGTCTTACAATAGCTATTGGAATTTAATATCATATATCTCCCTCCTATTCGATAAGTAGATCCAACAAAGCCTCTTCCATGTGGATATGATCATAATGCACTTTGTGATTTTTAGAAGGCACTAGGCCACACAATAAATAAATGCATCAATTTGAAACACAAGATACATGACTTGATAGATGGTAACATTATTGATCTTGGCACTCCAATTGAGCCTCCTCAGGCAAAGTAAACACAAGACAAGGATCTAAATTTTTTATCAGATCCTTTCCCACAACATTCTAAACAAGAGACAAGGGACACATCAAGTGTTCACCATACATATCATTCACATCCTCCACCATATACATACCAAGTGCCTTCAATTGAGTCACATCCTTTAAGTAACATGATTAGTCTATATAATTCTAGAGTTCCAGTTAGACCTTTTATCTCCTCAGATTAGAAGATAGTTGAGGATGATTCGGATTACCATGCACTATTTATCAGAGCCTACATTAATCATCATCCCATTCATAGTGTTCTCATAGATAATAGATCTAGTGTGAACATGTGCACTATAACATTGCTTCAACATTTGGGATACTCAAAGCATTATATTACCCTGATGAACATAATTATCAGTGGATTTAGTGGGCACATACAGATTTCATTATGTGAGATTGTACTTTCTCTATAGGTTGGTCTAACACATGTGGCCACCCCATTCACTATAGTTCCAAGTGCAAGAGTCTTCATTATGTTTCTTGGTTGACCATGGATACAAAAACTTTGAGTAGTAAATTTTATAGTTCACAGATGTATGAAATTCATTCATGCTAATCAAGATGTTATAGTTGGTGGAGTTTCATATGAGTTATCACTCCCCACTTCAAAGCCATCTCCTACTTTATAGTCACCAATTTTAGCTTCTCCACTAGTTACAATTCTACCTCCAGTTCAAATTCAGACATAGTCAAGGCCTTCCTTGCCAGCACAAAGAGTTTATACACTTCCATGGAGGCGTCTTTTAGAAAAATCATAGTTTCAAGACTCTAGATAGTTTCTAGCTATAGTATTCACACCCAAGGCAGTATTATTTAGGTCTCATGCCTCTACACATAGAGAACATGTTTAGAGATTTTTTCCTACTACCAAATGGGTCCCTAAGAGCCCTACAATTACATCCACATCTCAGATTTATAGGGGGACCCCACAGTTGGTTTCCATTACAAATATTTTAGAGTATTTACATCATACATAACTTTTAGAGCCATAATCTCATCCCTTCCATTGAGTTTCAAGATCATGCACGATCCCTCTCCTTGATAAAAGACATCATGATAAGGAGTCTCTCATGAGAATCATTGGTTAGTATCATCTCTTCTCAACTTAACTTCTACATAGTATTTTTTCAATTTATTATACACAGTCTTCTTATGATTGATTGTATATAGCTTGTTTTAAAATTTCAAAATACAAAAACATTCAAATATGTCAAAATATAAAAAAAACTCAAATATTTAAAAATACAAAAACATTCAAATAAATCAAAAACACCAAAGCATTTCAATTATACGCATTATCCATGCTTTAAATTTTTACTACCATGCTAGACTTACATTTTACTGTTCCATGCTATTGTATGTTGATTTATCTACATTACAATGCTTCACTTGATCTTCTTTGAGTGTGTGTAGTGAAACCTAGATCCTTTATTACTTCACTCTACCCATTAAGGGGGCATCCTAATTAATACATTTGAGACAGACATCAACATATCTACCCATCGGGGGCATTTTCTACATGATTACACCATCCAAGTTATGTCATTCCTACACCACACACTTTAGTTATTATGTTTATGTACATTACTCACTGTCTTTCACAGATTACTCTATTGATACTCACAAGTATATAGAACTTGTGTATTTATTAGCATCTACATAGTCTTGTACTCTATGTTTTGCATACTTTCAATTCTTACTTTGATTAGCTGGATGCGATTATATTTTCATCATATTACATGCTTTACTTACTTACTTTGCATAGCTAGATGTGATTGCATTTCTTAGTTCCTAGTTTGTCTCTTTTTTGTGCCTTAAGACATTTATCAATGTCCTTTCCTTGTACTCTTCTATGTTCTTGTGGCCTTCATGCCAACCTTGTTTGTTTTCAATTGTATGTATATGTGGCATTTGAACATGCCTTGTATACTTGATTTATAGTTTGAGTGACATGTGCCCATGTCCCTTATTTTCTTGGCCCCTTGGCCACTCTTGTATGATTCTTGCTTCTTGACTTGTGTGCTTGTTGCTTATTTGCTTCTCATTGTTTGCAATGCCATGATCCACATCATGCATTATCTTGCTTTTCTTGGATGTCATGATGGGCATCATGCTCCATCCCTCCCTGACAACTAATCAACTAAAAACTAACATTTTCAATTTTAATTCAATATAATTCACATTCTATTACATTATTACATCTATCTATGCATACCCCTGTTGATCTAGCAGTCTCCAAAATAAACTATGTTATATCTTGAGACATTTTTACGATTATCATTGCTATATCATGTATTTTACAACATAACACACTTGCAAGGATCTTTTTTCTGAGGGAAATAATTGTAGGATATTCATTCCTGCACTCAAAAGAGGGGGAAATAAATATGGGTTTTATCATAGAGATTAGAGCCTCTATTGATTAAAAAAATCAATTTTTAGAATACTTAGAACAATAACCAAAACCCAAACTAGGCAAAAAGACTTGTAAAATAGTGACAAACATAAAACAATTATTAGAAAAAACAAAAGACGAGAGTGCCAAAAGTGGAAAATAACATTAGATAGCAGGGTGTCCTATTTTTGGCACTCCTGTCCAAATAGTAAAAAACTTGGATTTTCCAAAAAGAGGCAGAAAGGTAAGTTTAGTTATAGTTTTGTTAGTAATAGTTTAGTTCAAAATCAGCAGTTTCAATACAATTTTTATTAGAGAATATAGATATAGGGGGCATCATGCACAACATGATGGATCACCCTTCTAGTTTTAGATTAGGTAGTTGGTATAACTTCCAAATCAGAATCTATGATACATATATCAGTGATTGGGGATAATGTACATGACACATCTAAGTTTTTTTCTTTATGAGTTTAGTATATTACCTAGATATTCTCAAAAATTACATGCCTTATTTCATTTGTAGGTGGTCAGCATCATTCTTGATTGGCTTCCACATAAGCCTAGTTTCCAGTTTTAGAGTGGCTTTCATGCAAGCCTAATATTCACCTTCTAGAATGGCCAAGATTAGCCTAGTTACTAGTACACATTTGGCTACCCATGCCATATTGTCATAGTTAAGAGCATTGATGGGCTTCAGGAGCCATATCATATAAAACACATTCATACTGGTATCAGTTCATAACTTCACTTAGTGGGCAATGATGGATCCAAAAGACTAGTTAGCCTTTGCAATTTTGAGCCACCTACTTAGAGGGATTAGACATAGTCCAAATATCGATTAACACATGAATGATCACATATGTTCACTTAGTGGGAAATTATGGATCCAAAGGGCTAGCCTTTGTATTCTTAAGCCACTCTTAGAGAATTAAGCACTCAACTTTGTATGTGATATTACTTTTTATTATGCACATATCCAGCATTATCTAGCATCAGTTAGCATCACTCAACATCAAAATAGGATTTAGATTGGTTCGCATAACTGATGATGTGTATTCATTCCTTTCTCTTCCTCTCTCTCTCTCTTATCCAACTTTTGTACATTTTTATTTTAGATATAACACATATAGTAAGAACTTATCTACTCTTTTTTTTCTCTTATATATTTACACTTCATAACGTGCTCTCTATGCACACTCAACTTCACATAGATTCATGGAATTCACCCTTACAAGTATATTCAAGTACACTTTCTATTTTCCCTTTATCCTTGTATTTTGCTTTACTACATCACTAGAATAAAGGGGGGGGGGCAAATGTAGTCATATGAAATTTCCAAATTGGTATTTTTAGTGTGGATTATGACACCCTATCCATAGGAACTTATTTCATACTCTCTTGACCCTTTTAGACACCTTTTTACTAATTATCAGTCATCTATAGCCTTCTAAATAGTCATTCTATCTCAACCAATCTCTAATTCCTAGGCCAATTCTATTCCCCTAGGTCCCAAGCTTGTAGGAAAGGAGTGGTATACTTGGACAATATCACCAAACCCTAGGGTGTCCTATTTTTATTTCTCCTATCTAATCACATTTTGATCCCAAATGATCATTTCCATCCGATTCCTATTATTCATCATGTCATCCTAGCATAAATACATTTAACCCATGACCAATAGTTCCCTATAAAAGTCCATTCAAAGTTAATTTACAAGTGAAGTGATAAAATATTACAAAGCAAACAAGAAAACAAAAAAAACACTAAGTCAAACCTTTTTATTCTTTGCATACAATCACCCAACACAACTACAAATTTATTTAAATCCTCACACCAGTTGTTATCCACCTCAGGCACTCTCAATTTGGCATTTTTGCATTCATATTACACTATTGCACAAAGCACATCAATTGGGAGAAATACATATGGCTTGATCCCTCTTCAGAGTATTGGTATGTATGTAATGTGCCCACATAAAGGGTGTAGATAAATGTTTAGTGCATATTACACACACTAACCCCCACCCTCTTTCTCAAGTTTTATCAAACATAAAGAAGGTCTAAGGTTTCAAGATTGAATTAGCTCTATAAGGAGTTATTTTGACATTCAAGACTTAATATTTGATAGATAGGATCACACAAGAATAACAGAAAGAACCCAAAAAAATCAAATCTCTATGAGCAGTTTGGATAACAACATCAAAAGAGGACAACAACCCCAGATCCTAGGGTGTCCTATTTTGGTAGTCCTATCCTTTCAAAAAATAAAAACTACATTCTAATTTGTGACATTGTCCCAATCTTACACAATCAGTTTTAGACCCTGCAATAGCCATTTTAACCTATTTTAAGCTAAGTTATATTTCTCTTAATTTATTTTTATTTTTAGAAAGGTATAAAAGACAAATAAAATATACAAATTAGGACTGTAATTATTTCAATATTATTTATTTATTTATTAATTTAGACCCTTAACTAAAATAGGAATAAAAATCCTTTATTCTCAAAATTATTAAATCAGATCCCCAAATGAGGTCTGTCTGGTCCTTGTGACATTGGGTCACTCTTCAATTAGGATCTTGCTCAGCTTTTAGACTCTTGGATTAGGTATATTTTGGTAGGTAGACCAAATTTGGTCAACATCTTTGGTGACTTAGCTGGGAAGAATGCCTACTATACTTGAGAACTCAGACCATTTCTATGACTCTTGGATCATTTACATGATACATGAACCATTTACATAACTGCAAGACATCCTTTTGACTTGTAAAATAAAGAATTCCAACAATCAGGGAAAGAAATAAAATTGAAAGGGAAACTAACTTAATAAATTAAATGAAACTAACCTACTAAAAAAATATGCAAATAAAGCACTTCTTAGGAAAGAAACAAACTAATGTGTTATAAAAACACTTAGAGAAAATCAAAATCAACTAACTATGTACAAGTGACTTAACTTCTTCAATAGTAGTGCTTTAAATATATCACATTGACTGGGATAAAAATCTCTTCACCATTGATCTTTGAAAGATGTAAGGCATTATGATATTTTTAGCTAGAGACTGTGTATGAACCACTCTAAAGACAATCAAATTTTATGTTCCTTGCTGGAGTAGCTCTATCCTTATCCCACTTGAGGACCAAATCTCCTTCTTGAAAACTTCTTGAGAAAAATCCTTTGTCAAACGATCTCTTTGCCATTGCTTGATGGACCTCCATAGCCAACATGGACTAATGCCTTGTTTATTTCATCTCCATAAGCTCAAAATATCTTATTTCTATTAGCTCACTCTCCAAAAGATCAAGTTGATGCATTAATTCCAAAGCAGTGAATTTAAGAGAAATAGTCATTCTTGATTCCTTACCATATACTAGCTTGTATGGAGAATTGGATATTGAAATTTTATAGGTGATCCTATCATCCCAAAAATATTACTTCAATTTGAGATTCCATGACCTTTGATGTTATTCAATAGTCCTCCTGATAATCTTCAACAAATTCTTGTTAGTGGACTCAACAAGGCCATTACCTTTTGGGTAATAGTTTGATGAGGTACTGAGGATAAAACTATGTTGAAGTACCCCCTGGCTGATCTTAGACCACAAAAAATACATAACATTATCAAAATAATAGTTGAAGGGACCCCAAATCTAGGAAATAAACCTTCATAGAAATCCAGAACACTGGTTTCATTAACTTTTTTTAATTCCACTATTTTTGTCCATCTACTAAAATAATTTATGGTAGTTAGGATCCACTTATGTCCTAATATTGAAGGAGGATTAATGAGACAAATAAATTCCAATCCCTATTGGACAAAGGGTTGATTCAATGAAATTGGTTGGAGAGGTATGGTTGCAAACTTAACCTTTCCAATAAACATGGCACATTGTATGCATTTTCTAGTCCATGTATGACAGTCAAAAAATATATTTGGCCAATAATACCCACCTCTCATGATCTTGTGGGATGTGATCCTTGATGAATAATAACTTCCACCATGTCCATCATGGAATTATTTAATCAATATCTACGTTTGACCTGGTTCTATGCATCTTAGTAACATGCCATTGATATCCTTTTTGAACAACAAATTATCAACAAGAAGAAAAGGAATTAACTACAATCTAAAATATCTCCTCTTTTAAGGGGTAAAATGAGAAGGATAAATACCATCTTGTAAGTATCTTACTATATCTTGTAACTAGTTGGAAGATGATGTCTGATTAAGTATAATTTATTCATCATTTGACACCATAACCACCCCACTAGCCTCTTGCAAATCGTGGGCTAGATGTTTAGAAAGTCCTTTGCCTCTAAAAAATTTTTTGACCTTGATATCAACATCATATTCCATGATGTTGGTTATCCAACCATATCTTTTGTCATTTATATCCTTGTTCAAGAGGAAATCCTTGACACTTGGATGCGTAACCATCAAATGTATCTTATTATTGAATACTAACTACCTAAATTTTTCAAGAGACATTATAATTCAAAGTATATAATTCTCAATAAAATAATACCTTGTTTCCTATTATGATAATCCTTGACTGAAGAAGGATATTGGCTTCTCTAAAGTTTCTTTATTCTACTACATGAGAATACCTAAAATTGTGTCAATGTTAGCATATGTGTATAAGAAGAAATCTTTGGTAAAATAAGGGTTCAAGAGTGTAGGATCACTGGCTATAGATTTATTGATCTCTTCAAAGTTTCTTACTCCTTTGTACCAATTAAAACTCTAACTTTTCTTTAGCATGGCTGTGAGTGGCCTAGCTAAATTAGAAAATTTTAAAATGTATCTCCTTACAAAATTAATATTTCCTAAAAACTTTTGCAAGGATTTCTTATTTTTAGGAAATAAAAGTGCAAGAATTGATTATATCCTATTAGGAACTATGCTTGTACCATGTTTTGAAATTACATGCCCAAGAAGCCTACCTTCACAAATAGAGAAAACACACTTTTTGGGATTCAAAGACACCGCAAAATGCTTGCACCTTTCAAACACTTATTTGAGGTGAATCATTCGCTTATCTACATTTTTAGAGAACACTATTATATCATCTAGATAAATAAGTATGAACTTGTTAAGGAGACCCTGAAATCCCATGTCCATAGTTTTTTATAAAATTGCTCCAACATTGGATAAACCAAAAGGCATCTTTCTATATGGAAATGTCCCCCACTTTGTGGTGAAGGCTATTTTGAATTGGTTTTCTTCTTTGACCAAAATATGGTTATAACCACTATATCCATCTAACAAGGAGAACTTGAAACTAACTATAAAATTTTGTCCATTGATGGCAATAGATAGTGATATTTAAGAGAGGACTTGTTCAAGTCATGAAAGTCAACAAATATTCTTATTTCACCATTATTTTTCTATATTAAAACAATTTTTTCCATGCAAGTTGAGTGCTTAATTTTAAATATTATAGATGATTCAATGAGCTTATGTAGTTTAGCTCTCATCAAAGGTTCAAGCTTTAGGTTAATAGGCCTTTGTCTTTGTTTGACTGACCTAGTCTCATTGTATAACTCAATGGTATGTTGAGATAGACTTGGATAAAATCCTTTAATGTCACTATACTATCATGAAAATACATCTACAAAACTTGAACATAACTCAATAAAAGTTTTCTTCTCTGAAGATATGCAAACTTTGCCCAACTTTAAGCTCTTATTTGTTACAATCTCCACATTTGTATAGTGTTATTCCTTAGTTGATAAAGAAAAAATTTTGTTTCTCAATTTATCATCTCTATTGAATATGTTTTCAAGGGTGACCAACCCTTTAGGAAACTTATTTGTCTTCAATTGCACAATTTGGTCACCATACTACTGCAAATGCTTATCTTGGTTCCTTGAGGAGAATTCAACTTCATCTTATAAGAACCTGATAATATAATTATAATCATCAAATAGTTTCCAATTATCATGGTTATCTAGGACAGAAGGCCTTACAACCACCTTGATGTGTTATTAAACCTTTTCATTCTTTATGTCATCTGGGATACTGAATTGTGACCTAATAGTAGCTAGTCTTTCTGTATGCTTGTTATTATTTCTTGATATAGCCTAAATATTGAAATCTTGAAAGTCCTCAATTAAGTCCCATAATATATTATTTTAGGACCTAAGCAATGGGTTCTTGCATATATTAATTCCTCTTACTTGGTGAACTACTAGTTCACTATCACCAAAGACTTGTAAGGTATTGACCTTTATTTTTCTTGCACATTGTAAGCCATGAACTAGTGATTCATATTGACTAAAATTATTGGAAAAAATAAACTAAAAATTTAGATAAGATAAATACCTTTGATTGGATGGATAAATTAATATAATTCCAGCTCCAGTGTCATGTTTATTCCTAGATCCATCAAAATATAGTTGCCACAGGCCATCACTAGGTTGATCATTTTTCATTAATGTCAGAATTAGTGTGTAATTTTCACAAAGAAAATAGACACCAAGTAATTCTTAAATTAAATTATATGGATAATGATCTTGAAAATTAGATTTTTATTCATCAAAGAAAATATTTGGAACTCCATCTAGAGGTGGCTTAGATTCTACCTCACTATTTTCTAGTATCTTATCTGAGATAACATAATTAGTTCACCATACTTGGCATTTATGGATCCAAATGAAATATTAAAATAGGTTCAAAAACTTATTATTATCTTAGTACCATACCTGGTCTTGAACATTAAATAGGTCCAATCATTTGACAAATATCCTCCAATCTTTGACGTAAAGTCTCTTGAGAGACACATGAGAAAATAAGGAGGTAAATCCACTACAACTACAACTTGTTGAATGGTAACATTGGGGTAAAAATGTAATGTCAAATTTATATCATTTATTATGCCTACTATTATTTTTTGTGGCCCATCCAATTATAATAATCATTTGGTATTTGCCTCATAGATAAAACCAAGCTTGTCTACAATTTGCTTGGGTATGACAATGGTACTACCTCCACTATCTACCATAATATTATGCACTAAATAGCCACAAACTATTAAAGAGAGATAAAAAAGAAGGGTTTTTTTGATTTGACATTTATTTTATCCACCTTTGTCATGTTTTGTAAGTGATGATCAGGTTGCTTGATTTGTTGGTCTGAATTAGCCAAAATAGCTCCTTGTTTCTCAACTAGTTCTTTAGATACCTTAAGAGCTAAAAGTTCTTGAATGAGCATGTAATTTTCCCCTGTAATGGAAAGGGGATACCACATGAAAATGATAACATTTAATTTATTCATTTTATCTATTATGATTAATTAGGCTCCACTAATTTGTGGCTACAACTTTTGAGCCACTAGTTGTTCTCTAATTAGAAGAATTTAAGGAACCTTCACTGCCTATATATTCTAAATCTTATATGTAATATGAGAAATAGGTTGATCATTGACACCTTTGGGAACAATTTTAGGAACACTAGAAGCATTTATCACATCTTAGGCTTGCTCAATTGATCTTTTTTTAGTGGTAATTAGAGCTATAACTTTATCGTTTGTGTTGTTAGTTTCACCAACTTGGTTGAATTCAATATGATCATCCAATTACCAATTCAAATTGATGGCATCAAAATACCTTAGAAATTATTGAGCTTCTCTTTAGAATGCCATATTCATGTCTTAATACTGACCACCTTAAATATATAACTCTTCTTGTGTCAATTGTGGCATAATAATATCTTGTGATACCAAGGCTTGGTTTTGAGGGTTATTTAGATTGAATGGATGCCAACCTAAATATTACATCAAGTTATTTTGAGGAAAAATAGATTTTGAACTAAAAGGTACCTTAGGATCAAGGGCCACATACAGCATAGTTTGGGTTATTACTCTTTGATTTTGGTATGGTTGCCTATTTTCCTTAAAACTTTGATAAGGATGTTTATGGTTATTGAAGGATTGATAAGTGTTCTATTTCTATTGATTATAAGGTTTAATTTGGTACTGCTGTCTCTTGAGTTGATGATCTCAATCCTAAAATCTTGTAGCATAATTTTTAGATCTCCAATATCAATAGTTTGATTAGAACGGGCTATAATTTGGGCTTTTGGATATGGAACAGGAGCTATAGATGGAATCTGAGGAACTCGAGGAGGAGACCAAGTTGAAATTCTAGGAATATGGGCATTAAAGGCCTTGGAACAAGTTTACAAGCTTGCATTAAGTTATTTTTTAGTCTTATTGAAAGTTTATAGTCATTTAGAAAAGTATTAGCACCCATAGACTATATCATGACCCTAATATCAGAATTTAGGGCCTTTAGACAGTATAGAAATGCATACTCTAGAGATGGTCTAACCAATGCAGGGATGCTAGTCCTTATCTTTTGGAATCTAAGGTTAAAATCAGACATGAACTCATAGGATTACCTTTATATGATAGTCAGTTATTCAACCAAAGATAGATGATCATACTTATCTTTAAATTACCTAACTAAGGCTACACCTAACTCATCCTAAGTAGAAATGGAGGTCAAATCAAGATTTCAATACCATTTCAATGCTTTTCTTTTGAAGGATGTACTAAGTAATATGATAGCCACATTATCTTGAGTAACATTATGAATATAACATAGGTTGTCAACATCTTAAATATGCTCAATAGATGTAGTTTTATCCTATTCTCTTGAGAATAAAGGGATACTCTTTAAGGTAGACATAGGGATGTCATTATGTTAGGCC
>JARHVA010002509.1:2165000-2210000 GCA_037957365.1 Torreya grandis
AAATCAAGTGCTTAAGTGGAAAATGTAGGCATTATTAAATATATTTTAATTAGAAATTGATTCCTATTATCTGTATCATCAAATGATAGCATTTATGGGGTGGCATCCATAAGCCATAAATACAACAAATATTAGGTTTAAAGCCTCCCACACCTCTTTAATGCCCCTTCCTTCCAAATATTTATGAGGTTATTTATGGATATTATCTCTAAAATTGGATTAATTCATGGTCACACATCTTGATCTCAAGATGGATGGTCATGGTTGATCCTGATCAAATTCAAAAATCTATAAATAAGAGGGCCAAGGCCACCATTTTTAACCTTCATTTGTGTAAACTTTTTATGTAGAATTCTCTCCATAAGCCATTTGTGTGTGGTGTTTATTATGCTTAACTTTTAATAGGATAGCTTCATTGATAGGCATACATTTGATTTCATATCATGAGCCTATTTTCATTGGTGAGAAAAAGATGATGGAGGAGCTTTGTTTTGCATCATTAAAGAAGATTTGAGCACCAAATCAAGGGAAAAATCATGTTTTGAGCCACATTTGGGAGATGGGATTCTCTTGGGAAGATATTGTTTATATGATTTCTTTCATTTTCTCTTAATTTTCATTTGCCAAACCTCGTAGAAAGAGTTAGATTAGCTTGTTATGTTCATATGTAATTTTCTTAAGTTTTCATCATTAATGCCTTATCTAACCATCTTTTTAATCCATCTCTACATCTTATCATGCCCGATGGGACCATGTAACCCATTCAATCAAGGAGGACACTTTGGCATTTTTATAAAATGTAAAAATCCCTTTAAAAGTGTTAAAATTAAATTTTTATCATTATTTTCCCAGTTTTTTGGACATTTTTGATTGACACATAGTTTACACAATGACTGATATCAGTTCTATGAAACCGGCATTAGTTTTATTGAAGGAAAAAACATAGAGAAAAATCACTTTTTAGAGATTTATTCAAGATTGTAGTGTGTCGTTTTGAGTTTTTAAGTCTCTATCTAAACATTATTTGCATGATCCAAAACTTTGCTAGATATTTTATTCTAACTTGGTCTAACAAGTGTTTTTTATGAAAAATATCTTTTGCCTAAGGGTTCACAAGTATTCGATATCAATTTTTATCAACTGACATCGGTCTTGTTGTAACCAACATTAGTCATTCTTGACTAACATCAATCTCTATGTTTTAAAAAGAGAGAACCCAAGAGTAAGTTTTCAAAACTTGCTTGTTTCATTATCAATTTTGCTTCAAAGTAGAATGAAACTCTCTAACACTTGTAGGTCCTATGTATAAAAATGACAAATTTGAGCATAATTAAGGCTTGAACCTTCCCTTTGGTATTTAAAATAACCTAGAGGTTTTCAACTTAAGTTGTTTTATGAAGTTTTTCAAAGTTGCAATTAAAGCCAAGGGGCCAAGAAACTCATCAAACACTTCACTTTTGGTGCTTAAAAATAACACTCTCTTAAACTACAAAGTTTTCAAAAGTGTGTTGTTTTATGCAAAATCACGTATTTCTTGTAATTTTTTTATGAAAAATGAAGGGTGCATATATGCTCTCCCCCATCCCCTTTAGGTTAAATTGGGTGACCAAAATCACCTTTTCATTATGATTTTGCCTTTGTCCAAGATGTGAAAAGAATGTTGTCAAGGCTCTCCCCAGAACCTGTATGGTTTGGGTGATCTAAAAGAAACCTCTAAAGTCTTTTCAATTAGTTTTATTTTATGCAATTTGGCTTGTGGAGGGCAGTTCATAGCTTCTTCATGATTTATTTATGGAATCTTTGACCTGGGGTTTCATCTCTCAAAATTATTTTAACCATGCTCCATAGTGGGGTATATAAATTAGGGCATATATATTATGAGATCTAAGGGGTTCAGTGGCTAACCTCTCTTTTCATAATGAAATTCTAAGTTAGGTCTGTTTAACCAAGGGATTCCACTAAGTAGTACAAGGATGGAATTAATATGAAAAGAAATAGACCTTTGCATAGTAAGTTAATTTTTATGAAATCAATTGACGCAAGGCATCTCTAGTGTTAATCACACTTGGGACCATCTAGACAGTCAACAAATTAAGTTTTAGAACAACCCCACTTGCTGTAGACATATTGTTGATGTAAGGAAAGTAAATTGAAGGTCCATGTCACTATAAAATATCTTAGGATAAGGGGGTGTAAAAACCCTACTAATTAATTAGCTTTTACTTTGGGATTAACACTTAAAATCCTCCCAAGATCACATATATAGATGGATTTTAATAATATGATGCAACCTTGTCAGTTTAGGGATTAGGATGATTTACTTAGTTGTATTTAGTATTTTCCTTTGCTTTCTTGGTTATTGCTTGAGTCTAAAAATTGTTTGTAAACAACACATCAACCAAAAACATTTTTTATCCACCATTTCTTTAGAAAGGAAGTATTACACTAGTCAAATCCAAATTATCCTTTCCCTTGTTCAAAACCTCATCTTAAGCATTATGTTTGTCTTATCTAAGCAGTGTTGTTATGTTTCCCATTTGAGTCTAAACTATCTTACAAAAATATACAAGTCCTTCACTTTTTAATTCAAATTTGGAATCTCACCTTTCAATGTTCTAGGACAATGTGTTAATCAAATTTTTCATTTGCACTTGACTTGATTTAACTTGGGTATGATTCCCTATTTTGGTTGAAGGTTGTTTATAGACTCATCATCATCATTTGATCATTATAAATGTAGATTATCTTGTATATCACTCACGCTCTAAGATCTAGAACACATTTTATTCTACATCCTATTACCATGTGGTGGTGTTGTATTACCCATTTGGCTCTAACTTTATACTTAGGAATTCTTGCATTTTTTCACATCTTGAGCTTATTAGTTTGCATAATATCCTTCCTAATCTCAAGGGCTTTCCTCTAGTTTTCTAGTAGAATCTCATTGAAATTGAACTACCTTTTATAGTATTGATGTATCTCTAAATCTACATTTGGTGTAATAGTTTACACTATAGGTTTTTGAGTTATCATACCCTCTTCCAATTTATATGGTTTCAATCTACTAAGATTGAGTAATTTTTTGAACACTTCTTCTAATTTTTTTTACTATGCCACTTCTTTTTTATTATAGTCTCTTTTTTACCTTGTCACTTATTTATAGGAAATCAAAATACACCTTGTAAACTTTTGGAAATTTTTTTCCAAATCTTTCCAAACAAAGAGAACAATATTCTAGACATGACTCAAAAGTACACTCATAGTGGGGTCTCTTACATCCCTAGTTATGAGGAAGAGCACTTTTATGATGGAAAACATAATTTTGTGGTCTTTGAAGACATTCCCATGATCATAGGATCTGAAGAGTACTATTTGGAATATCAACCCCAAGAGGAAAAAGATGAAACACTCCTAAGGTTGATTAAATTCAGGGCTATATTATCATCAAAATTTATTATAGAACAATTGTACACTTTGGTTAGGGTAGAAGAATAATAGAGAGAACAATTCCTCCCTAATATTGCAAAAAAAATGTTGTTTCTTCTAGTAAAGGGAAAGAAATACTCATAGATTCAAGGCCTAATGGTCAATACATTGTCACCAAGATTAAAAAGATAAGTCAATGATATGTAACCTAGCTTATCATGGACTTAACTAACTCTTTATTTTCTACTCCAATCCACAATGATGCTTCCAAGGAACAAAGGAATGTAGTTGAAGAAATGCAAAAAAAATTAGTTAAGAACACACCTATGACGGATCAAGATGTCTCAATTGAACAACCTAAGTCTTAAGAGGTTATGTAAAATGATTTGATAGACATGGACCATATGTTTTTTAATCATCAATAACCTATTGTCCCTTTACAAAACCAAGGACCAAAACATTCAATGCACATTGAAAAAATTATCCAAAATAATTTGGCTAGTTCATCTCAACCAACACATACTTTTGTGAATAGACCAAAAACTCCCCAAAATCAATAGAACATTTATAATTCAAGATGACCAGCTTCAGGGAATGTTAATCAACCTAGAAATCAATGGCTCACTTACTTGACTCAAGGAGAAAATCAAAATAATGTTGTAGATCATAGGGTGTATATCCCTAACAAATCCATGCAACAGGGGCACATACCACCCTAACATAATTATATTTCACCCAACAATCTACCAAACATACAAGAGTGGAATTTGATGAAAGAAATTGTGTCATGATTGGAGACAAGAAATAGAATCTAGAAATATAAATTTGATGAAATATGTCCATATCCATTCAATTTGAGTATTCTCCAAGTCCCATTTCTACCTCATTTTGAGTCACCCAAATTTGATAAATACAAAGGATAGGGTGACCATCGTGAACACATTTAGGTATTTTTATATTATGCCAAGAGGTAGCTTACAGTAGCATTTTCTTACTTTGTTTGTTTCCTCAAAGTTTAATAGGATAAGCTTTAGAATAACTTCTTAATTTACCCAATGGATTTATTGTAGATTGGAATGATTTATCTAAAAAGTTTATCAACCACTTATCTTATAATTTTGAACATGAATTCACCATTGCTGACTTGTGCAAATCCAAACAATGAGATGAAGAAAGCTTCACAACATATCTATAGTGGTGGAGAGCATTAGCTGGTCGATTTCAGCATAATTTATCAAACAAATAGTTGGTAGACATTTTTACATATAATTTACACCCTAAGGTAGTGCACAATATATGACTTGCTTATGTAAACACATTTTAAGAAATTATAGATAAGGTTGTACAGTTTGAGAATGCACTTATTATAAAGGGCCTTGTCAAGATTTATTCATAGGGTCAAATTTCAAATCAGACCCAATCTCCTAGTTAAACTATTGTAATAGAGAAGCTTAAGGGTTTAAATAAGAACAAGAATATGGTCAAAATGGAGTAACTGAATCAAGACATGTATAAATAGTGTAGGCTCCACCAGCTCTAAATATGCAATTAGCTCCACCTAATCCACCAAACACTTTGAAAAGAGTCCTTCCATGAATGGTAATCAATAATAGTTATAGAGAATTCAGAAAATTGGGAGAACCTATTTAGGTAGTGTTTCAAAATCGTGTAGTAGCTAACCTGATTGTGTGGCCTATATCAAGGCCATTTCCTACAGATCAACCCAAACCCGATTGGTAGTGGGAAAATAAATTTTGCAACTTTTATCATATTATTGTCTATGATGCTTATCATTGTATTCAATTGTGGCACCTTATTGAATATTTGATTGAGAGTGGTAAAGTTGAGATTAAAATTGATCCATAGGACACTAATCAATATATGGGCATCTACAAAGATTCATTCCCTTGACAAAATCAACAATAGCTAAGGAACAATTAGAACCACAGATAGAATCAATGACAAAATTAGAATCAAGGTCAAAATCATAATCAACATGATCATAATAAGGATCATAACACCCATGCCAATAACTTGGGTTATAATAACATGACTTATGATTACAACAATAGTGTGGGATACATTTTTTCAAACCACATTGCCACTATTATTGTTAAAACTCATGAATCATCTCATACTCCTTAAAGTATGGGACACATTATTATAGGGTCAACACCCTCTCCCTCAAGTAATACCATGTTGAGTTCAAGAAATTCTATTGTGCCTTTGTTTGCATGGATTACCATCTTTGGACCCATCCTTTCTCAAATTATAATGGATCCTCATTGACTCAAAATTGATTAAATGTAACTAGACACCCACAGGTCACTCTTCAAGGCCCTTTACCTTTGTATTATAATTATAATGCCTTCTTGCCACCTTTAGATTGTATAATCACAATTAGACACTTGCAAGTTACTCTTCAGGGCCCTTTGTTCTCTTCTTCTAACACTGAACCCAATGTAAAAATTATGCCTTTGGATACAATAAAAAATACTATGCTAGCCAAAGATAAACGATCTTGTCCTAATGTTGAAAAGCCTTATAGTATATCGGACTAACTAAGTAAAAACCCTACATATATTTCCATTTTAGATCTCTTGCATATGTCTGAAGTCCATAAAACTATTTTGAACAACCTTGTTCAACAATCCACTATTCCTAATGATATAAATCCTGAATAGTTTCAAACCTTTGTTGGGAATTTATCTTCATGTGGATAGGTTAAATTTGATAAAAAAGACATGTCTACTCTTGGTCCTAGCCATAATGACACATTGTATGTTGAGGTCATCATTGAAAATAGTAAGATCAAGTGGGTTCTTATAGACAATGGTTCGGGGTTGAACATAGTGTATCAAAAATTGGTACAAATATTAGGCTACACTACAAAGGACATTTAGCTAGAGACAATCACCATAAAGGCTTATGATAATGTTGAGAGGGATTTTTTTGATAATATTTATTTTTCAATCATTGTTGGGTCTATATCTAATCTGGAGTTTAGTTTTAAAAAGTTTTCAATTTGTGATGAAACCAATTTCACAGTGTAGATCTTGTTGAGAGCTTTTTGGTGCTTTTTGCGGTTTGTAAAACGGACAACGTATGCAAAAGATATGGTCTATTGAAGTTTTCTTACAACAGGAAAATGTGGTGTCGCAAGATGATGTGGCACAATGTGGACATGCCAAGTGGACTAATCAGGTGGTGACACATGGCAGTGAATGGAGTCTATATATTTGTGCAAAGTCCATAGAAACTTCTAGTTTTTATATTGCATTAAAAATTGTCCATAGAAATTGTAAAATGGAAAGTCCGTAGAAACTTCTAGTTTTTATATTGTATTAAAAATTACAAGTCCATAGAAATTTTAAAATTCCCAAGTCTGTAGAAATTGTAAAATGGCAAGTCCGTAGAAATTCTTTATAATGCCAAGTCCGTAGAAATTCTTTGTAATGCCAAGTCCGAAAAGTCTATAGAAACCTTACGCAATGCAAAGTCTGTAGCAAATTTAAAAATGTTTTGTAATGCCCCAGCCACATGGGAGAAAAAAGCCAACTTGCCATGTCACATGCCGTGAGAAATGGGAGAATGGATCACATTTCATGAAGGCTGAGTCATAGTAGCATCTATGCTAATCGGTATAATAGCGAACGGATAAGCCAAGTTGGTAACCAACCAACAAACCTATGCTAAGTTTGGCATGGAGAGCCCACCAAAAGGGTGGTAGGTAGATTCAAAGGAGGCTGCCTAACTATTAAAAGCATGCAATCCATTTTGATTTCCCAAATGTGGGATAAATGGATAAGCTTGAGCACCCACAAAGGAGGCTGATGGGATTGGAACCCTTGACCTACCGTGTAAAATGATAAGATCCCAACCAACTCACCCATGGGAGATAAGATAAAAACAAACCCATGAATTTGTATTTAAACAGGGTCATTCAGCCGACTGTGCAAGGAACAGAATAGACTAGTTTGTTGTATTTCCTCATTTTGAAGCCCTTAGAGGCCAAACCAAAGCTCAGAGTAAAATAAAAAATTGTTTAGAATTTTTATATGCTCTATGTAGTATATTCATTTGCCCATTTTGGAGAATTGGTGATGACATTTTGAGCTATATAAGTTACCAATTTTGATTTGGAGAAGCCTCTACGTGTGATTCAGGAAGGTGAAGGATGTGTTGAGTCAGCCAAGGTCTTTCGAAGGTTTGATCACTATTATTATAGAGAGATATGATATTTTTTTGTTTGTAAGTATTATTTTAGCTTGCAAAATTTAGCAACATTAATGGATCGATTCGATAAGAACCTGAGGATGTAGGAATTTTGAACCCCGTAAACAATTTTTGTGTTCTAATATTTTGATTCATTTTCGCATTTCAATTTTAGTTAATTTGTATATTATAATTCAGATT
Source organism: Torreya grandis (assembly GCA_037957365.1). Lineage (NCBI taxonomy): Eukaryota > Viridiplantae > Streptophyta > Pinopsida > Cupressales > Taxaceae > Torreya > Torreya grandis. The sequence continues at coordinate 2,172,843 of JARHVA010002509.1, forward strand.
TTAGTCAAGAATACAAAATTTAATCATTTGATCATTTACGGGAAGCTGAGTAAATTGGGAACTTAGAAAAATCTGATAGTTTCAAAGAATAAATGATGTGAACTTTCAATTCACCTATATTTCAATTTTGAAACATGATTTTTGGATCATATTTTAATCAATTTTTAAATACTTCAATGTTAAAAGTTGAGAAATTTTACACTTCCAATTCAGTGAAATTTTTGGAATTGAGAACTTAAAATATCTATTTTAAACATTTATAAAAAGTAGTGAGGTTCCTACTGGTGTTTACGGATCAAATTTTGGTATCATAGCAGTTAGAAAGCCGAGTTAGCTTCTAATTGTGATTTGATAGTTGCTTTCAATTTATTGGTTATCCATATCACTTGATTAGATTTTAGTGTGTAGTTGTGGAATCAGTGTGTTTGCAAGAAACCATGGGCAAGTTGTCACATAAAGCCAAGATGGAAGAGCTTGAAGCCATCAACACTTAGATTTAGGATGAGAATGCTTTTCTAAGAGCTTGATTGTACTCCTTGGATGAGGAGATTGCAAGTTTGAAATCCAAGCTTGAATCTAAGGATGAGATCTTGATCAAATTTTAGTGTGGTGAACCAAAGAAGGCCATACCTTCTACTTCAGATGCATAAACTATGACTGAATGCACTGTAAGTTATTCACCACAAAATTCATCTACTTCTTCTTTCCATTCAGATTTGGATTTAGGTAATAATGCTTTTGGTAGTTTTGAACAACACACTAAGGGTATAGGATCCAAATTGTTGATGAAAATGGAATTTAATGGAAGAGGTCTTGGTCAAGATGGCCAAGGAATTACTCACCCAATACAGGTAGAGCATAGATATCTTCATGTAGGTTTGGGTTAGACTAGTGATCAGGTGGAAATTGGAGAAACTTCCTCCATGGATAAAGGAAGACAAGCTTATAATAGCAAAGGACCGAGGCCACTAGTAGAGCATGTACGATGTAAGAAGGAAGGTAAATGAGGTATTGAGATTCCACCTCTTAGTTCTTACACTAAAGTTAGCACTAAATCTTTTGATCCACTTTTTATGTTTAAGAAATTTGGATTTAACATTCAGAAGATAATGCGATCATTTCCATACACTTTTTGTGGAATGCATAACCATAGTGCTAAGACTTGTTGGAAACAAAAAGTTTTGTTTAAGCATATTGCATGTCTGAAAGACCATTCTCATGTTAAGTTGGGAATTGGCAAAAGGGAGACCTCACCTAAGAAGGTTTTATGCACTCATTGTAATAAGAGTGGACATCGGATTGATCATTGTTTTAAAATTCAATCATCTTCTCATTCTAAACATGGTAAAACTAAGATGATTTATCAACATGTTAATAAGGTTAATGAAGTTAAATCAATCCATAATGATGATAAGGAATCCACTAAGGAAATCAAGTTAACTAGGTAGAAAATTTGATTAAGTGGATTAATAATGCACTTGTTTGTCAAAGCATTGTTAAGAAAACTGTTAAGGGAAAGAACAAGCTTTGAAGATGCATTACTAGAGTTTTTGTGAGAACACTTCGAGATAGGTTCATCATTAGAAGTATTTCAATTCTCATGTTGAATAGCTCTATGTTTTGAATCTCCTATTTATGTTGTGTGAGTTGTCTAGAGGACTTGAACTCATTTGATCAGTTGGAGATAATAGCAGAATGCATGTTTTAGGTTGAGTTAATTCCTTGCAACACTTATTTGACTTCTATTTTTAGAATGTATCTGTTTTGGCACATGGATGTATAGATGCATCATTAAGACCCTATGGGCATGTTTGGATGTTAGGCAATATACACTTTGTGTTGTTTGCATTTGCTTAGCATATAAGTCCCATACTAGGGCATTGTATTACAACATGTCTAAAACATTTTTTGTATGTTGTTGAAATTAACAAACTTGTTTTTTAGTTACATTGGGAATTGTTTTAGTTTATTGACAGTTCACCGCTTTACAGGATGTGACATGGGCAGACAGTTTTGGTATGTTGTGATCAAGTTATTGGTAGTTGCAGATTCCTTTACTCATGCCATGTGTAGGCATTTTCATTTGAGTTGTGAATCATTTATTTTACCAATATTTATTTTTTCTATGATTGGGTTCTATGTGATGGATGCAGTAGACCAGTTATAAGATTTTAGGTGATAGTCAACTTTTGGAGACCAAAAGCCTCTTTTATAGGGAGGTGTGATCTAGAGTTCAATTCCAAAAAGTTTTCAATTTTTGACGAAACCAATTTCATAGCGTAGAGCTCATTGAGAGGTTTCTGACACTTTTTGTGGTTTGCAAAACATACACCGTATGCAAAATATATGGTATGTTAAAGTTTTCTTGCAACAGGAAAAATGTGGTCTTGCAAGATGACATGGCACAATGTGGACACGCCAAGTGGATGAATCAGGTGGTGACACGTGGTATTGAATGGAGTTCGTAGATTTGTGCAAAGTTCATAGAAACTTTTGGTTTTTATATTGCATTAAAAATTGCCAAGTTCGTAGAAATTGTAAAATGGCATGTCTTTAGAAACTTTTGGTTTTTATATTGCATTAAAAATTACAAGTCCATAGAAATGATTTGTAATTCCAAGTCTGGCAAGTCCATAGAAATGCTTTGTAATGCCAAGTCTGGCAAGTCCGTAGAGACCTTATGCAATGCAAAGTTCATAGCAAATTTAAAAATGTTTTGTAATGCCCCAACCACATGGGAGAAACAACCCAACTTGCCACGTCACATGCCGTGAGAAATGGGAGAATGGATCACATTCCACAAAGGTCGAGTCACAGTAGCATCTATGCTATTCGATATAATAGCGAACATATAAGACAAGTTGGTAACCAACCAAAAAACCTATGCTAAGTTTGGCATGGAGAGCCCACCAAAAGGGTGGTTGGTAGATTCAAAGGAGACCGCCTAACTATTAAAAACATGCAATCTATTTTGATTTCCCAAAAATGGGATAAATGGATAAGATTGAGTGCCCACAAAGGAGGCTGATGGGATTGGAACCCCTGACCTACCATGTAAAATGATAAGATCCTGGACAACTCATCCATGGGAGATAAGATAGAAATAAACCCATGAATTTGTATTTAAATAGGGTCATTCAGCCAACTGTGTAAGGAATAGAATAGACTAGTTTGTTGTATTTCCTCATTTTGATGCCCTTAGACGCTGAATCAGAGCTCAGAGTAAACTACAAAATTGTTTATAATTCTGATACGCTCTATGTAGTATATTCATTTTTCCATTTTTGAGAATTTATAATGTAATTTTGAGCTATATAAGTTACCAATTTTGATTTGGAGAAGCCTTTGCATGTGATTCAGAAAGGTGAACGACGTGCTGAGTCAGCCAAGGTATTTCAAAGGTCTGATCACTATTATTGTGGAGAGATATGATCTTTTGTTGTTTGTAACTATTATTTTAGCTTGTTAAATTTAGCAACATTAATGGATCGGTTCGATAAAAACCTGGGGACGTAGGAATTCTGAACCCCGTAAACAATTTTTGTGTTCTGATCTTTTGATTCATTTTTGCATTTCAATTTTAGTTAATTTGTAGATTATAATTAAGATTTTAGTCAAGAATGCAAAATTTAATCATTTGATCATTTATGAGAAATTGAGTAAATTGGGAACTTAGAAAAATCTGATAGTTTCAAAGAATAAATGATGTGAACTTTCAATTCACTTGTATTTCAGTTTTGAAACATGATTCTTGGATCAGATTTTAATCTGTTTCTAAATATTCCAACGTTAAAAGTTGAAAAACTTTCCACTTCCAATTCAGTTAAATTTTTGTAATTGAGAACTTAAAAAATCCATTTTAAACATTTATAAAAAGTAGTGAAGTTCCTACTGGTGTTTACAGATCAGTATCCCATCACACATTGTTATATATTATGGATATTGAGTTGACTTATAACATACTTCTTGATCATCCTTAGATGCATGAAGCATAGGCCATTCCATCCACATTGCATCAATGACTTAAGTTTCCCCATGATGGGATCAAGGTAACTATTCCTATCAATCTATATCCTTATCAATATTGTAAACATTTGAAGGTTGAGTTATGAAATTATAAATATTATCCTGATTATGAATTCATTGCAAAGAAGAATAAGGAAATAGTTTCACATCTACCAAAATATAATTATATCAACCCTAGTGACCTTGCATCCACTTTGGCTGATCCATTTCCCACAACTCTTGTAAAACACATTGTTATATAAGATGTGGTCATTTGTACATATTATCTTAAGGATGCCTTCCATGTTGTTAAGTTATAGAAATCTCCCAAAACATTTGGTAAACCCAAACATTCAAAAATACCTAACAAACCCAACTTGATTTTGCAATAGAAGAGAGAAATAAATAAACCACCGATGGTATTTGTACTAACTACTCTACCAAAATAGGATTGAGAAGATTTCACTAAAGGAGACCGGTTATATTCTAATGGCATTATTGATTTTTTTAAAATCCAAAAAATCCTATCCCTAATTAGAATCTGGATAATTTTGATTATATAGAAAAAAGCCTTGGCCCATAAATGCAAAGAATCTTGGAACCTTTATCATCAGGTATACCTAGTTTGAATCATGGTCTTAGATTTATACCATTTGGGGGTGACCTCATGAATTTTGATAGTGATTATTCCAAATCAACTAGTGATGAGACTCCTGATAATGACGTAGCATCCCATTATAGACTTTTCCATGAGCTTGCTGACTTAGATTTATTTTATTTAAATACCATTATGAACTTAACACCCCATTGTTACTAATGCCTTTATCATCCCAAGCTCATTGATTAGGACCCAAAAAAAATTGTCATACACCTTGATGAATTCCAGAATGAAGAATCAATTACCGAATACATGGGCCTTAGAGATAGATTGCTAATTGGCGATCATAAACAAGGCTTTGATTTTTCATTGGATCTTTCTACTTACTATGGAGAGTAGACAAACTTATTGGCAATAAAAAAGATAAAACATCAATATTGAGGTGTTCATTGATTAGGAAAAAAGTAAAGAAAAAGATAAGCCCTTGAGTGAAAACCTATTTCAAGTGCTCTTGGATGGGAAAGTTTGTTCATCCCCAAATGATGCTCAAGGTCCATCAAGATCCAACTCTATATCTAGTACCATCATCACATTAGAATAACAATAAGTTTTTGAGCATCTTACTCTTGACTTTTTTGATATTTTCGCTAGTTGGCCATTCCTTGATTTGGTAGATTTAGATTCATCACATTATCTAGTGCTTTGGGAGGAATAACAAGAAATTATAATAGAAGATGATCACAATCACACATTGCCTACTATTCTTGAAGATGATTTTACACTCCTTATATAAAATATCGTTGAAGTGAACCTAAAAACATATGATGATCCCAATTTTTTTTACTTTGGAGCTTCCCTTACTGAAGCAGAATGAGAATGTAATATATCCATTTTGATGGATTTCATTGATATTTTTGCATGGGCATATTCATACATGCTAGGCTTAGACCCTAAATTGGTTGTGCATTGACTTTTTTTTCATCCAAATGCCAAACCAGTTATCTAAAAATTGAGGAAGATACATCCACACACCACCCTTTTGGTAAAAGCTAAACTACAAAAATTATTTTGAGTAGGCTTCATTAGACCACTAGATTATTTTAAATGGATATCAAACATAGTTTCAGTCAAAAAAAATCCCTAGGGTATATGTCCTTGTACATATTTTAGATATATCAACAAAGCATAAACCAAAGATGATTTTTCTCTACCAAACATTGATATGATTTTCAATTCTACTATTAGGTATGAGATGTTGTCCCTCATATATGGATTTTATAGATATAATTAGATCAAGATAGCTCACTAAGATTAATACAAAACTACATTTACCTCTTGATTAAGAACATTATGTTATCAAGTCATGTTATTTGGATTAAAAAATGCTAGCTCCACTTATCATCATGATATGACTATCATCTTCCATGACATGTTGCATGATATTTTTGAGGACTATGTTGATGACATATTAGCTAAATCAAGAACACATGTTGGATATCTTGACAGTCTATGCATAATCTTTGAGAGATTTCATGAATATAAATTATACCTGAATCCTAAGAAGTGTGTCTTTGGTGTCACTTCAGGAAAATTGTTAGGGCTTATAGTATCACAAAGAGGGATATAAGTCAACCTTGCTAAGGTTAAGGTCATTGTATAATTACCTTCACCTTTAAATCTTCAATAGCTCTAAAGTCTACAAGGAATGATATAGTCTATATGTAGGTTCATTTCTCAATTGGTAGATAAGTGGCACTCATTTACACATCTCTTAAACAAAGGGGTCATGTTTCAATGGGATGAAGACTGTCAATTATCATTTGAAAATATCATATAATATTTGGTTGAATCCCCAGTTTTGAGACTGAAAACACATAGATAACCATTGCTTCTTTACATATCAACCACTAAATATGCACTAAAGACATTTTTGACTAAACATGGAGTTTATTATTTAAACCGTATACTAGTGCCTTATGAACATAATTATATGCCTATTGATAAGGCATGTTTATCTATGGTTTTTGCATCCCAAAATTTGTAACATTATATGTTGAATAACAAAACAATTATTATTAGTAAGGTGGATCCTCTCAAATTTTTATTTTCTAAAGCAACTCTCATAGATTACATGGCCAAATGGGTCATGCTCCTTAGCAAATTTGATGTTGAGTATCAGAATCATAAAGCTATCAAGGGGCAGGTAATTATTGATCAAATTTGTAGAAGTCCCTAGTATAGACACTAAACCACTCAGATTCAACTTTCTAGATGATTCTATTATGATAGTGGAAGAAGTGTAGCAAGAACCTGAATAATGGAAATTTTATTTTGATGGTTCCTTGACTTCTCATGGGGCTGGAGCTAGCATATTGTTGGTTACACCACAAGGGGATTTTATTCCCAAATAATTTTTCATTAATTTTCATTGTACCAATAATAAGTCTGAGTATGAAGCACTTATTCTAGGCCTTCATCTTGTAGTGTAGTGGGATATCCAACATTTAATGGTCTATGGTGACTCCCAATTGATTATCAATCAAAAAATTGATCAGTATCAAACTAGAATGACAAGATTTTTCCATATAATAAAATCATGTATAATATTAAATCTCATTTCAAATCTCTATAATATGAACAAGTACCAAGGGATAACAATAGATCTATTGATGTAATGACGATTGGATCCATGATATAGATTGAAATCAATGCTAAAGAGTATCGATTTCTTATTTAAAAACTTCTATATCCTACCCATGTTTTTTTATATTTAGAAAGGATATGTGCCATTGTTGGTCCCAATCCCTTACTTGAACTGCCTTGGTTCTAAGATTTTTATAATTATTTCCATGATCGTGTTTTCCCACCTGACCTTTCCAACAATTTTTAGAAACTTTTCCTTCAACCCATAGCTCATTATACCCTCCTTGTAAACACACTTTATCATGAAGGTTATGATGGAATGCTACTTTATTGTTTATCTCCAATAGACTCCAAGTTAGTGTCTAAGGAGTTTCTTGAAGGAATTGTATGGGGCCCACACCAATGGTGTACTCTTAGATAAAAATCTACTCAAAATAGGTTAATATTGGCCAAAAAAGGAGACAAATGCTTGTCAATATATAAGGAAGTGTGTTCCTTGTCAACAACATGGAAATTTGATACACACACATTCCTTACCATTATAGCTGATCACTATGCCATTACCATTTTCTACTTTGGGCCTCGATCTCATTGAAAGAAAAACACATCTTATGATGACCACAACCATATTTTGAAAACTACCAAGTATTTTAATAAGTGGATTGAGGCCATTCCTCTCACTTACATCATCAGGTAGTAGATAGCTAAGTTTATTCATTACCATATCATCTGTCAATATGGCATCCTAACATGCATTATATTCGATAATGGTAGATCATTTGTAAATAGAGATGTTAAATACCTTTATGCAAAATTAAAAATCAAACACAATAAATCCACACTATATAACTTGTAACACAATGGATAATTGAGGCATCGAACAAAACCATTGTTAGAACAATTAATGTCTAAGCGGTTAAATTATAAGACCCTTAGTATATTTTAAGTAATTAAATAATAATGATTTATTGTTTATTAACATAGGTTAAAAACCTCATGTAAATAAATAATAAAACATAAATTATTTATTACTTATCAGTAAAATAAATCATATTGGTTTATTATTATCAGTAATTTAAAATTTTCTCGAGATGGTTGGACCCATTATTTACAATAGTCACATCACTTCACATTTCATTATAAATAGGGGTTTAACCTTATTGTAAGTATGTGAAAAATATTTTTATTATCACAAATTATGAATGAATAAATGTTTTTTTTGAAAACTATTAAAGAAGTGAGTAGGAGTTTTTGTATTGGGGTGCAGAGTTTCTCAATAATTAAATAATCATCTTTGATGGGATTTTTACCTCTTTGAGGTTTTCCCATGATAATTTATATGTTGAGTATAATTAAATTGTGTGTTTTTCTTTATTGATTTACTCTAGATCTACTATTCTCATATTTTTATATGAAATTTATCATGCCGCATTGGTATCAAAGGACTAAAAAGGGCAAATTTAAGCATTAGAAGGGTATTTTCAAATCTTGGGAGACATCTACTAGTTTTTTTTAATTTTTTTCAACCTCCCATGGAATCATTGTACATCTTGAGAGTTTGGAATAAATTATTTTTTGATTAAAATCACATTTTAAAAGTTCCTTTGCCATTGGAGGGAAAAATATGGAAGATTCCTTTAGTTTTAGAGCTTCTAGTGGCCTATAGCTCCTTATACCTACACCTAGTCATCCTCCCAAATGCGATACCTGAAAAAGAAACATGGAAAAGTAAGTATATAGTTTAATTTAATTATTTATTAAATACATTTTTAAAATACATCATTGATTTTATGTGCAATGTAGTAGGGGGGCACTTTATTAGGTATTTATTTTCATCCACTAGTAAAAAGACAATAACTGTATTTTATTTAATTTTTTAAATGGAATTTGCATGATAAATATATATTTTTTAATTAAAAATAAGATTAAAATAATATTTTATATATGAATTTATGTATGTATTAATTTAAACTCTATTGCAGAGGAGTTGGTAACTAATTTTTTTGCAAGACTCTTGTGAAAATGAGATCTTAAGCTCAAACCCTTACAGCTCATTTTTTTTTTGGTCAAATATATTCAAAACTAATTTATTTTTAAAAATAATTAATTTGGATATCATTCTTGGTTTGTGTGCTAAGTATCATGTGTTTAAAACCTAGGTAAACATGTCAACCTTCTTGCAACACTTGATCTACTGTAAACCTAGGAAAGTATAATCATCCAACCAATCAATCTTAAGGTTTTCACACATTTTAGATGCATTAGAGTGGTCCATTTTTTATTTTTAAGCTTATTATTATTTTTTTTACACCTTTTCTAATAATAGTGTCTAGGTGGTTGTTTTGAGTGTGACTCTTTCGAAGCTTAGATTTATGCAACTTTAATTCAATTTTTTGTATTGTTTGACATATAAATTATGTAGTTAAGTATAGTTACAAGTGAAATTCACTTTATTTTGAAAATATTTCAAAAAATTAATTTAAATAGTTTTTTTAAGCATTTGTTACTATCTTATTTAAAGGAAAGCTATGGATTTGCCTCATTTTTTCTTAGATAAATCTCAAATGCTTAATTAAAATAATTATAATATATAAAAAATTCATGTCAAAAATAAATTTAATGCCTAAAAGTTATAGAATATTATTGTTGGGATTTAAAAAATCCCTTTTGGGAGAAATGTAACCCTTGAGTTTACCAATGCATTTCAACATAAATCGCAGGAAGCCATGTCAATTATCATATGAAGTGTTAAAAATGAATTATTTATCCACATTGGTAATCAAGAGTCTCCTAGCGATGATTGGAAACTCCTTGAATCCATGCATGAAGGTACTCACCTTTTAAAGATCATTAAATTAATTTTTGAATTGCTAACTACACCTATGACGCGTGATGAAAAAGTTGTTAATTTTCTTGCTAAAATTAAAAAAATTAAAGCTTAGTTAGATGGTTATAATTGTTATTTGATTCAAGATTAAATAATTTATTTTATCATTAAGTTAAATATTCATGAAAATTTTATTTTAATTTTGAATTTTAAGTATCAAACTGAGCAAGATATCTCTGACATTACCACTTTGTTTGCTCTTCTAATTCAAGAAGAGCAAGTTATGACAAAGTTTGATTCTAAGAAGAATGCTACTCAAAAAATTATCACTCTTAATAATGTTTTTGATAACACTAAAAATATAATTCTAACCCTACTTATGTTAAAGAAAAATATGGGAACAATAAATTTGGTAATAAGAACCATACACCTAAGTTTAATAGAAATTGTAATTTGTGTGGTAAATTTTGTCATATAAGGGAAACCTGTTATAAAAATAAAAATATAAATATCAATCAAACTTATAAAAATAACAAAGGAAATAAATCCAATCAAAAAAAGTAGAAGAATCAAAACCATAATCAAAATAACAATTAGGATTAAAATGTTATTGCTTTATATGTTGCTTTATGTGCTTCTAATAAAAATGAATAGAATTTAAATAGTGGTACAACACATGATATGACATGCTTATCTGATATATTATGTGATTCTAGAGATATCTCTAAAATAATTTACTTAGGAGACAATTCTTTTTTAGAGCAACTAAAGAGAGAAAAACAAAATTTTCAAATATTGATATTAATGATGTTTTCTATGTACCTAAGCTTAAAAAAAATTCTATCTTGTTCACAACTTGCAAATGATAATTTCATTATAATATTACTTAAAAATAGGTTATCTATTACAAATCATTCTAGTTCTTTGATTGTTGAAGGTGTTCAAAAGAATGTTTTATATATCTTTTCTCCTTCTTCTGCATGTTTTTTTTCATCACATAACAATAATGAATCTCAATTATGGCATGAAATATTCATACATGTTAATTTTAGAATATTACATAATATATATGCAAGTAATCTTTTTTTTGGACTTCCTTCTATCCCCTCTCATCATGAAACTTGTGAGAGTTGCTTACGTTGTAAGCAACATACTAATCCCTTTCACTAGAATCATGATGTGAATTCCTTACATACTTTAGAATTAATTTATAGTGATGTTATAGGTCCTTTGAAAGTTAATTTTATTAATAGTTCATTATATATTTTTATATTTATTGATGATTATACTAAAATGATTTGGTCTTATTTTATTAAAAAGAAATCTAATATTTTTTTCTAAGTTGAAAGAATTTAAAGCTTATGTTGAAAATGCATTTGATTTTTATATTAAGAGATTAAGAACTGATAATGGTGGTGAATATGTTAGTTAAGATTTTGACTCTTTTTACATTCATTTTGGTATTAAAAGGGAATTAACAACTCAGTAAAAAGGTTTTGCTGAAATTAAAAACTACACCATCATATAATTGGCTATAAAATATTGTAATCTGCAAATGTTCTTAAAATTTTATGGGCTGAAGCCATGAATACTACTATTCATATTTTGAATAGAATCCATGCTTAATATTTTCAATTTTTTACATCAAAAATACATGTATGCATTTAACATTTTTTTTTTTTGATAAAACTATTTTGTTGTTACTTTAGAGATACTAACTGTATTGATAGTGTCTCATCTACATTATATTTGTTAGTAAAATAGTGTAGTATTGATTCTTGAAAATAACATATTACAATTATATCACAAGAGATATTTTTTTTTGAGATGATAAATCAAATAAATTATATATGTATTATGATTATTTTCAATTTAGTTAGCATTGAAATACATTATATGCATAACATCATGCTTAATTTGATAAAATGATCATGTTTCAATTATTCCATTTTATAAAAATATCATGCTCAATGAGTTTGTATCTTTTGTGTTTCCGTTGCTTAGATACTCTCATTTGATTATTTTATCATTTGATGTTTTATGTTAATATCCTTATATGCTTCGTTTGATAATAAGATTGTTAAGAAATGCAAAGTGTAAATGGAGTTTGTATTGTTAACTCTTCATCATTTATTTTAGTAAGTATTTTATTCATTCATCTCTAAACTTATTTTTTTGATCTCGTATCTGTTTGATTTGATGATGGAATTTCATACTAAAATTATCCATATTTGATGTATGAGAGGTTATACCTCAATATTTTTTTGAAGCATATTAAACTTGAAAATATTTTTTATAAAACTCAAATGCTAAAAATGAGTTATTTATAATAAGATATCTAATGTTGGGTTAAATGTAATATCATATTATTAGTAAATTATTATATGTGCATCGCATGATAGTTAGGGATGCTCATCTTGTCAATATTGTAAAAATTCAATAATGAACTGCATATATTAATTTATATTTTTCACTAACCTGGTGATTAAAGTAGTGAACTTGTTTGCTTAAAACAATGACATGATTGTTTTAAAATATGTTTTACTATAAAAAAAATATGTCATATTTTTATATATGTGGTTATTATAATGCTAACCATATTATACTATCATGAATCTTTTTTAGATGTATTTAAGTTTTGTGTAGGTGCACAACACCAAAAGAACTAAACATATTTTAATTCATGTGCATTTTATCTGAGAGAAATTTCTCAATGGTGATTTTGATTTACAGTTCTATTTTACAGATGAATAAGTAGTAGACATCTTCATAAAACCACTTGGTGATACCAAATTTTGTAAGTTTTATGCAATGTTGGGCCTCTCAGAGTTGCCATTCAGGAGGAGTGTGTATACATGATAATACCACTTCCTAATAGCCATGTGTTTCTTCTTCTTCTATATACTTATTTTCATTATAAAGCATTGTAAACTTTATGTAAAAATTATGTGATTTGAGTAAAGTTTGTGTGGAGGCTTTAATTTTGTACCCAATGCATTAAAAACATACTTTGTAATGGAGGTCCTTATGTTATAAAAGGCTCCAAATATGTTTAGATGATTATTCATGAGAAACTATGAGATGTAGTCTCATGATCATACTAACCTAAACTTACTTTTAAGTAGTTTATAGATTCTAATTCTTTTTGTTTCAAAAGGTGGTGTTTGGCATGATAAAAGTTTTTAAATCTTTCAATTGTGTACATAGTATAAAATTTTTTTAAGGTGACTATGACATTTATCCCTACTTAACATTAAGGGGGGTATTAGAATATTTAATATCTAAGTGGTGAAATTATAAGACCCTTAGTATATTTTAAATAATTAAATAATAATGATTTATTATTTTTTTAACACAAGTTAAAAACCTTCTATAAATAAATAATAAAACATAAATTAATTATTAATTATCAATAAAATAAATCATATTGGATTATTATTATCAGTAATTTAAAATATTTTCGATATGGTTGGACCCATTATTTATAACGGTCACATCTCTTCACATTTCATTATAAATAGGGTTCTACCCTTATTGCAAGTATGTGAAATATATTTTTATTATCATGAATTATGTATGAACAAAGGTTTTTGTGAAGGCTATTGAGGAAGTGAGAAGGAGAAGTTTCTGTATTGAGGTGCAAAGTTTCTCAATAATTGAATAATAATCATTGGTGATTTTTTTAACCTCTTTAAAGTTTTTCCACTATAATTTCTATATTATGTATAATTTACTGATGTGCTTTGCTTTATCAATTTAATCTAGATCTACTATGCTAATGTGTTTATATAAAATTTATCAACCATTGTAGCCATTCTTAAGAAGATTATCAATGATGCTGACCATAATTGGCACTTACAAATATTTCTTACCATTTGGGCTTATCAAACTAGTTATCGATCCCATATTGGAGCCACTCCATACTCCCTTGTTTATGTCACATAAGATATTATCTTGATTCAGATTGAGCTTCCTTTATTGTGAGTTTCTTTGGAGAATATTGAATATGACAAAGATTATAGAGTCTCTAGGTTTCAAGAACTAGAACTTATTGATGGTAAGCATTTGGCTATCTTAGAAAATTTACAAGCCTATCAAAACATATTAAGGAGAATCTATAACAAGTAAATTCTCCCTCAGGAGTTTGAAATTGGTGATTTGGTCTTAAAAGAGAACTAGAAGAACACAAATGTTAAATGCAATCAAATGGGTAAATTGCAACCCAATTGTCTTGGACCTTATTTAATCATAGTAAATTATGGATAAGGGGCATATTGGCTAGCTACTCTAGGTGGCAAAAAACTTCCAAAGCCCATGAACATGGTGCATCTCAAGTGATTTTATGCTTGATAGCTTTGAACCATTGTCTAAAAGACCCCTTACTTGGAGGCAACTTATACTGAAGTTATTTTATCCTACCATTAAGCATATCACCTTACATATTAGGATGTTTACTTATTAGGTCTTGAAGTTTTCTCTTATCAATTTCCTCAAAACTATTATATTGGGCCATTGTTGACGTAGGAAAATAAATTAAAAATGGATTAAATTTTTTGAAATAAGTTTTAATAAACAAAATTAGATAGAAAGAAAAGTACTAAATAAAAGAAATTTAAGGTCCTAAAAACAACAAATTAGAATATGCATAAAAAATATGAATCTCACAAACATGTAAGGTGATACCTCTAGAAGCAAAGGGACCTAGTATATTCAACTAGGGTTTGAAATAAAATAATTTTAAAAATTACTATGGTAAATTTTAAAAATTAAATGAGAAATTATAATTTAAAAATACTAGAAAAAATCATAAAAATAATTTAAAAATATCAGGACCTAGTATAGGCAACTAGGTTTTTGAAATAAATTATTTTTAAAATTACTAAGGTAAATTTTAAAAATTAAATGTGATTTTTTAATTTAAATATGGTGGAAAAAATAAAAAAAATTGGAAAAATTAGCAATAAATTTACTCTAGAGTTTCTAGGGGTTTTATGCGCAAACAAAGTAAGTCAGGTTCACCAAATGATTTAAAAAATTTAAGAATAATGGAGTTTCATTTCTATTTTAGTTAAGAGTATAGATTAATAAATCAATAAATAATATTGTAATACATTATTAATTTATATATTTTATTTATCTTTTGTTTATTTCTAAAAATAGCAATAAATTAAGAGAAATATAACTTAGCTTAAAACAAGTTGAAATAGTTACTACAGGGTCTGAAACTAACTTTACAAGACTGGAATAGTGTCACAAATCAGAATCTAGCTTTTATTTTGTGAAATGATAGGACCACCAAAAATAGGACACCATAAGGTCCAGTGTTATTATCCTCTTCTAGCATTGTTATCCAAATTGCTCATAGAGACTTGATTTTTTTGGTTTTTTCCACTATTTTTGTGTCATCCTATCTATGAAATATTGAGTTTTGAATATTGATAAAACTCCTTATAGAGTTGATTAAATATTGAAACCCTAGACCTTTATTGTGTTTGATAAAACTTGAGAAAGAGGGGGGTTGGGAGGTTAGTGTGTGTAAGATGCACTAAACGTGTATCCACACCCCTTATGTGGGTGTGTTGTCTACATACCAATAGTCCAAGGAAGAATTAAGCCATATGCAGTTTTCCCACTTAATGTTCTTTGTGTAATAGTTTAATGTGGATGAAAAAATTCCAAACTGAGAGTGCTTGAGGTGGCTAGGGACTGGTGTGAGGGTTTGAATATGTAGAGAATAAGAAGGTTTGCCTTAGATGTTTGTTTGTATTCTTGTTTGCATTGTAATATTTTGTCACTTCACTTGAAAATTAACTTTGAATAGACTTTTATAGGGAACTATTGTCCATAGGTTAAATATAATCATGCTAGGCCGACATGTTGAAGAATAGGAATCAAATGAGAATGACAGTTTAGGATCAAAATGTGATTGGATAGGAGCATCAAAAATGGGACACCCTAGGGTCTGACACTATTATCCAATTATGGTGATCCTATCTTATAGGTTCAAGACCTAGGGGATAGAATTGGCCTGGGAAATAGAGTCTGGCTGAGCTAGAAAGACTGTTTGGAAGGCTACAAATGATTAACAATTAAAAAAGGTGTCTAGAAGGGTCAAGAGAGAATGCAAGAAGGTCCTATAGATAGGGTGTCACAAGCCACACTCAAACTACTAATCTGGATATTTTATATGACTACAAGATCATATAGATTTTATAAATCTTTTGAAACACTTTAAGCAGGATTAAAGTGTGATCTAATTGATCTTCATGAGATAGGTCTAAAATTACATATGAAGGGTCCATGATGATTTCATGGTGTCCAAAGCATTTAAGAGCATGGAATAGGTTTTACAAGCATTAGAATATAATTGAAGTTTGAAGGTTGAATAAAAGATGGATTGTGCAAGTTCAAAGAACTAGACCTGTAACTAAGATGTCTTCTAGAAACAAATGGACCAGCCTGTTTGAGCATTTAATAAATACATATCAAAAATTCACTTGAGCCAAATAGTTGAAACACCATGAATTCCCTCATGCCAAGAACATGATCTATAAATTTTGCATCCATGAGAGATTACTATCTCAAGATCTAAGTGTTCAAAGATAGACTTGAAGAATGAGACATCTATGCAAGTGTCAAGTTTGAGCTTTGTAAAGTAATTATTTGGGTTCAAAAGGCCCTTAAAAAGTTTAAAGTTGATCAAAATATAATAGTTTTCATGAGCTCACATACTGACAACATAAATCTAATGATTCATGCTTAGGTTAATCAGGTCAAAAGCTCCTCGAGTTAAAGCCCTTTAAAGAGCTACAAGTTGGATAAGATGCAATGGTGTAGTTTCACTAAGTAGAGATCCAATGATCTAAGCTTGACAAATAAAAGGGTGGGTTTGAGCTAGATCAATGACCAACATCCAATCATACATATATATTTATGGTGAGTGATGACTGAGAGGAAAGTGGGTTCAGGAAAATATAATAGTGTGTGTGCATTCACATATTTAGATCGATGGTGTGAGTTTAAAGTTAACATGTTAGAGGATCTTGGATAGCAAGAACTAAAGGGATCACATGCATTCATACATTTTGATCTAACAATGTGAGTATAGTCAATAATCCAGTGTATCTTTAAGACTAATAATAATATAGATAGTTGGGCATAATGGAAATGGTTTGAGTTGGTAATTAATGACCAATGAATAAAGAGAAAATCCAAAGAACATCTATTGAAGGTCGATGAACTAGTTTTCCGATCTACGAAAATAAAATATTAAGGATGCATATGGCCATTAGATCTTGGTCAATATTAGACATATCCATGTAATAAAAATGGTAAATAATAAGGATTTATCACCATTAAAGTTTAAACAAGACCCCTGATCAATAACATGGAACATGTCAACACTATTACAAGGTCATTCCATTGACATGTTCATTGATTTTAAAATGGAGGATCCTTGTATATAGTATATCCTCAACTCTCATTAGGTTCTAGAGGTAAAATACGTCAATTTAGACCAAATATAGAATTTAAAGATGGACCAGTGATTGTGAAGTGAAGTCAAGTAGTTTGCAGATTTCCTTAGATATTATGATTATCTGAAAAGCAATAGTTGGATTGGTTTTCACATATAAGGAACTTGTGTTTGGTATTGAAGAAAATACGGACATAATTTTACCATGGATAGGTTTCTTTCCTATCATCAAGGTCATATTTTCAATAAGTAGGTACAGATGGCTACCCAAAGTAGATGTGGCATAATTTTGACAATTCCAAGACATGGTCCTTATCATCAAATTAGATAGATAATGACATGGAGCTCCAAGATGGGGACCTGGTGGATGCATAAGGACAATGAACATTCAATTATTTTATAGAATTTATTCCTTATTGATAAAGGTCATGAGTCAGCATCCTTGAACTTGTGCTAATACATCATAGTTCTTCCTCTCTCTTCCATTTTTATATATATATGTTCTAATTTTTACCACATTTTGGATCTCTCTAAAAAATTTAGAAATAAATTTATGAAATTTTAGATAATATACTCTTATGCTTTGGATTTCTTAGGCTATGCCAAAAATTGTACTATAACACCTTTTAATGCTATAAAGACTGAATTCCATCATTTTACAAGATAGATTGAAGTGTGTTCTATAAATTCATGTAATGTAGTTAAGTGAATGTATTTTTCTTGTCTATGTCTAAATTTTATCACCTTTATGAAGTCATTGATAGTTCTTACAAGTCATTATACATGCAATTTATAGTTTGTTGTTTAGCTTGAAAGTGGATTTATTCCTTCTGATGCTAGTTTGATGACTGATTCATGCCTTATTGTGAAATAATCATGTGGGAATTATCTTCTTTAGTCTTGAATGCATATCATAGTGTGTCTTGTACAAAGTATAAGTGTTCTAATTATAGGTGCATCACCTTATTTTTACATTCTTTCATATATTATTATATCTCTCTACCCCTTTTCAAATAAAGTGTCAGGTTAGGTCTGGTTTAGGTGACAAATATAGAAAGAAGTCAACCTTCTCTAGAGGTCTAACCATGTTATAGGTGACCCATAACCTAGGTTTTGTCCCATGTTGGACTAGATCTGTGTAGGAGGACTTGAATAATCCCTTATTCAGTGAGGGTATAATCTAGAACACCAATAGTTCCTTTGACATTAGGTACCACTAAGAGGCCAAATAAGTTTTCAATGCTAAAAAAACCTAGTGACCTTGAGCATAAGGCCCAAAAAATTATTTTTCATTATCTTTGGTAGGTTAAACTACCCTATTAGGGATTGAAGAGGAAGATTAGTTTTCCATTTCTCAATACAAATATTCAAAATGTTGAATGACATTTTCAGGTCCCTAGTATTAATAAATATAACGGTCAAAACAAATTCTGCATGACTTCCATTAGTTATAAATGCACAATCCATGTTTATAGATTTGGGGAGGTATCCAAGTCATAATTCTAGGGTAATCATAGTGATTATACACAAACCCTAATTATGTTTCCAAACTATGATGACTATTTCCATATTTCTTACAAATTAAGATACTTCTATGAACACTCTCTTTTTCATTTATTTGTTTGGAATTAGAATATTAATTAGGCCTAATTTTAATCTTTTAAATTTTTATATGTATAATTAAATGTAAATGGGTAGTTGTATTGCATATTAATCTAAAATTAAATTCCCATAAGACATTTTAGTGAACATGCATTGTATTTCATGTTTTATTTCTTATTATCAAATGTTTGATTTTAACTATCATGTGATGATTTACATCACGCAAAATTTAAAATTTATTTCCTATCTTTCCATGATATATAGAATGCATCTATTACAACAAATAACCAATGCTTACACTTTACATCACTCTATCTTATGTTACTACACTACTTGTGTGTTTCTATCATATGGGTCATATTTTATTTATTTTACATTAGTTATATTTCTTGCCTTCATATGGATCATATTACCTTCTCTCTTTACTGCTTTACTCTATACTCATGCGGGGGTATATTTTTATGACTCTTATATTGATTACATCATAAACATGTATGGGGTAATTTATTTATAACATTTTTGTTTCCAAGGTGATATATTTATATGTTAGGCATCATTGAGTTTATATCTTATCTTGCACATGATGCATCTAATCCATTTATTTTTAAATATGTTATTCATAGGTTCATCTCACACCTCAAGATATCCACATATATTCAACTCATTTTATCCAGATTTAGACTCAATACTCTAGGTTCCATATATTAATCACCTTTTTATTACTCCTATAGAAAGATGAAAATTTACATTTTTATTACTCTTAGATTTACCCAACACATAGCACATGTTTCAATCATGAGAAATATCGAAGACATTTCTTATCCTTAAATCTTTAGTACTCATATAATTGTTTCACCTTCATTTTCTATCATTAAATTTTATAATAAAAATTGCATGCAAGGTTTATCAAAAATTCTTAGGCATGTAACTTCAAAATGGAAACTTCACATTTTCAACAAAACTAGGTGTTTTGTTTACATATTCGACCTATATTTTTAAATATTAAATTATGGGCACTTATCCACATAATTTTTTTTTACAATTTTTAGAGGTGCATTGAAATTTTATGTGAGAGCTTTAGGAGGCACATTATAATATATATAAAATTTGTTTTTACTTTGATCTATCCCAACACACATAAAACATTAAAGTGGGGAATTATATACAAACCCTAAAATTTATATTTAAAATTTATTACTTATAAAATTACTTTATTCTAGGGTGGATTTTTATTTGTTAATTATTTTTCCAAATTAGGCTTTATTATAACTTTTTATCATTTTTTTTTAAAAATCATGCCCATTCATGTTGTATATCCCCTAATATTTTATATCCTTCATCCATGTTTCCTATACTTTAGGTCGTTTTCCTAGAAATATATACTTTGTATATTTTTGGAGGTATAAATTCAATTGGGTGTATGCCCTTTTCATTTGTTATGGTCTCCAAAGAGTTATGTTTCATGTATATTTTTCATATTTTTTTCTTCTATTTTTTTTATTTACACACTATGGGATCTTGATTTAAATTCAAAATGTCTATAAATACTTAGGTGCATTAGTTAATTTTAAAATCCATTAATAGACTAAATTAATACAATTGTATAAAAATAAAGCCAATAGTCTCAGTAAAATTAAATGTCATCTAACATTTAATGCATTTTATTGAGTACTCTAAAAGAGTTTCAACATTTATTGTGGGCTTTCTTAGGCTTAATAAGAGTTGCCCATATATTAGCAAATCTTCTAGACCATACATAAGGAGAATATCTAAGATTCCATCAATTACTAAAGGTGATAGAGTTAGTTTTCCAAGGAGACAAAAAATTATACCCTAGCTGAGGAGAATAATGAGTAAATGCCATAGTTGTAGGCTAGTGTTAATCTTGCCACCAAGGTGTACGGGAAGTAACACTAGTTTTGTGTAAATAATCCTTGGGTATGGAAATCTGTAACTCAACAATGGACTCTGACCTACTCTATCCTTAGCTTATAACATGTAATAGGATATATGTGGCCAATTTATGGCTATCATAACCTTTAATTAAGCCATATGATCATTTCAATAGCTTCATATTATTAGTAGGGTTAATGTCTATTGCTTCCATAGAATAATTAGGATATACTTAGTAGGTAGTGGTTAGTATTTTACCATCATTTTGTAGATACTAAAACTAAATATTTATATCATCTAAATCTTTTACATTTGAGAAATATAAATCAAGGATCTAAACTTTAGTTACCTTTATGCTACTAAAAGAGTTGTATTTCACATCTCATTATACCTAAATACTTATTTCTTAGTTTGATCCATATCATATTGATTACTTAGGTCTCCTATAATGTACATAAATCTTAAAACCTCATAAACATCATTCATTTTTAGTTTCATATCCATACATTTTTTTAGCCTTTTGGACACTATCGGTCTTAGAGAGACACTACCATCGATGGTAGTGTTAAGATCCCTATATAGTGTCTAGTTTCCAAAAGTCATCAAAACTATAAATATTTTGAGTATAATATAAAAATAGAAAGATATTTATTATAATTTGAGAGAATTACATTGTAAATTATTAACGGAAGATTGGGCTAGTCACTTCACTATGCAACAAGTCAAGGATAAATTCAAGAAGTTAGTCAAAGAGGAATTGTTCAAATAAAATACACTCAATATTTTAATTATTATACTCAGTGAAATCTATCTCACTTGAATAGATGAACAATCAACTGATTGAACTCATGGAATTCTCAGACATCATGATGTTGGTACCTTAGAAATGGTTAACATGTTGTAAGCATGTAGTAGTCACTAAAGGGAATACAATCACTGAAGTAGTAACTGAATTCAAAAAATTCAAAGTTGCCTAGGATAAATAACAAGGTAAAAGATTTGTTTATACTTTGATATCTTCAAAAGTGACTCTTGCTCCAAAGAAAGCATCTTAGGTTGCTTTGATCCTTTTTCCATTTTTACCTATTTTATATTTTCGTAAAGTTTTATTTTTTCCTTTTGTGAAAATTTGAAAATTAGTTGAAAAAGAATATGAAAAAAATATGAATTCAAAAGGTCACATTGTAATGTAAAGGGGCATTCATTCACTCCTATCTCTTTAAATAGTATAAATGTAATTGTAAGTGTTGTCATTTCTCATTGTAATTTTTATTGAAAGGTAGGAGAAAAAAACTATGTTCATTCTTCTAATAAAGAACACAGGGAAGATTCCAAAACTTTGTGTCTATTTTTCTTATTTGATGATGTTTGCTTTTCTTATGTTAATGCATATCCTGTCAATCTCAAGCAATAATTTTATTAATTTTAAACAAACATATTATTTTTTATAAAAATCTTATTGTCATGCATTAAATATAATATATTTTTTTGCATTCATGTGTGACCCTTCGTCTCCCTTCATTTTATTTTTATTTTTGGTTGAAAGCAATAAAACCCAAATACTACATTCAACCTATAAATATTATAAATAGGTTTAGTTCTATTTTTACTATTTTCAATAAAGGAAACCTCCCCTCTTAATAGAGGAGATGCTTTTGTCTCTTTCACTGTGGTAAAATTTCATATTTTCCAAAATGCCAAATAATTTACTAACACACATTCAATATTTTTATACTCAGTATCATTTACGAGGTGAAATTTTGAGTAGCTCTTAAGGAAAGTGTATATTACTATTATATATATATATATATATATATATATATATATATATATATATCCAATATTCATATCATTGTATTAAAGGAAAATATTTTTTTTGAAAAAATTCCTATGAAATTAGCTTGTGCATTTACTACACAAGAAAATGAATTTTTTAAAATTTTCATTTCTAGACTCAATGAATCCAGACCATCAAAAAACTCCAAATTTGAAATATTCCAAACATTTTAAAAATTAGTTTATGTTATAATTTCATATAATGGTTTTGTTTCCTTGTTCAATACAATTACAAAATTTATTTCAATATTGACCATTATATGGACACTTAAAATATACATGCATATTATTGAATCATTCCTCAATTATCACATAAGGAAACTTGAAAAATCAAATTCAATTATAAATTAAAAAACTAAAATAATTTTACTGTAAAATATGAATCCTTAGAATTCAATGCAAAAATATTTTAAGTTAGTTGTCACTACTTCTTATGGTTAAGACAAATTTTTAGACACCTAATTTTGGTACAATGCCTATTATTTTGATGTTTTAGTATTATTTTATTCATATAGATCAATATTTTAAATTAGATACTTATTTTTATTATTTTTTGTGTTTCCAATCTAATTTTTTTCTTAATGTGGCCTCATCCTCTCCCCTTCCTTCTATTTTCTCTCTCTTCTACCTATTTTATTATCCTTTGGGATACCCCTCTCCTTTGAATTTTTTGTTTATATGTGTGGGTGAAATTAGTGGTTCATCAAATTTATTTTCATTGTGATTGGCTAACTATCAATCGTGTCCCCTTTATCTTTGTGGGCCCTTCACACACACACACACACACACACACACACACACACACACACACACACACGATTTGACCCCCCTCCATTGTGGTTTAAACTACACATTTCACATGCTCAGAATCAAGAATTAATTTTCTTCTAATGCTTCAACATGAGTATATACCAACCCAAGTGAGACTTTAGACTTCACCTTATCTCCCTAGATAATCAAATGCAATTATATGATAATCCACTTAAGCCTTCTCTAGGTAAAATTATGCAAGAAAATCATAGCCTTAAATCGCTTGAAAGCCTTGAAGAGTAGAAATATAAGCTTATTAGTGGGTGTAAGACTTGAAAATGAATTGATTGGTGTGATTGGTGTGATTACTTTTTTTTTAAAATCTCTCTCTCTCTCTCTCTCTCTCTCACACACACACACACACACACACACACACACACACACACACACACACACACACACACACACACACACACACACACACACACACACACACACACACACACACACACACACACACACACACACACACACACACACACACACACACACACATATATCCTCCTATGAGAATTTAAAAAATAAATAAATAAATCACACCAATCAATTAATTTTCAAGTCTTACACCCACTAACAAGCCTATATTTCTACTCTTCAAGGCTTTCAAGTGATTTAAGGTTACCATTTTCCTGCATAATTTTACCTAGAGCAGCCTTAAGTTGATTTTCATATAATTGCATTTGATTATCTAGGGAGATAAAGTGAATGCCAAACTCTCACTTGGGTTTGGATATAATCATGTTGAAGCACTAGAAGAAAATTGATCCCTACTTTTGAGCATGCAGAATGTGTAGTTTAAACCATAAAGGAGGGGGATCAAACCATATATATATATATATATATATATATATATATATATATATAAATAAATATATAACAAAAGAGCAAAAGAAAAATATGAGGCAAAGGGCCCACAAAGATAAAGGGGACACAATTGATGTATAGACAATCATAATAAAAATAAATTTGATATATTATGAGCATGTGAAATGTTTAGTTTAAGCCACAAAGGAAGGGGGTCAAACCAATTCATTGCATATATATTTTTTCTTTGATTTTTACTAGGGTTAATTCATAAGATAAAAATACTCTGAAATCTTCTTTTACTAATTCATGAATATGATAGAGGTGCTTTAATCATCTACTAATGATTAAGGATCCTAGAATGTTTTAGGTTGTGAGAAGAGAGAGACTATAATCATAGTAATTGGTAAATTGGTAGAATAAGGTCAAAATTGGTAGTTAATTTTATCTTAAGTTACAATTAAAATTATAGATCCTAGCCTTCACAACTTTAATGATGTCTTATCCATTTCAATTCATTATTATAACCTCTCTCTCTCTCTCTCTCTCTCTCTCTCTCTCTCTCTCTCTCTCTCTCTCTCTCTCTCTCTCTCTCTCTCTCTCTCTCTCTCTCTCTCACACACACACACACACACACACACACACACACACACACACACACATTTTATTTCATTATAATTGATTTTGTGTAACTCTTTGAAATTTTTTATCCTTCAACTTTGCCCTAGGAAGATCTAAATTATTTATTATTTTTTTATTTAGGTTCATTTATCACATGCCATATTTTTACAAGATTGTGCATAGTGTAATTCCATTGTGCTCCCTTTATGTTAATTTTTTGGCAAATTTATTCTATTGACTGGTGATCAAGTTATTGATTCCATGGTTCCTTCATTCCCCTAGGTCTGATTTTGCCTTTCACATCTTGGCTATGTTCATTTTTAATATCCCATCCATGGGATTTTGTGATTTTTCACCTTTCAATTATAGTTATTATATTATTTTAAACCTATCCATTTTTGAACCTATCAACCTCTTAGGATAATATTGTTTCTTCCCTTTCCCTCTAGGGTTATTTTCTCACCTTGTAATTTTGATTTCAGATTTTAGTGTGTTGTGTTCCTTCATTTTATCTTCATCCCTAGTTTATTATGTTTTTTCATCTACTCCCTTAGTGAATCTAACTATCTCTAATCACTTTACATAATCTTATATTCTCTAGTTCTTTACATACTTTGTGGTTTTGTTAGTTTCAGGTTTGATTTTTAGTTTTACATTTTGTCTTTATTTATTAAAGCATGTTGTGCCCTTGCAACTACAAGCAAAGGAAAGACAAAACCATGCGGATCACAAAGTACAAAAGAACATACATGTTAGATAAAATAAAATAAAAATAGAATCACATAGACATGCCTAGAATAAATGAGATATGCAAACACAAGATAAAGCATCGATAACAACACAATATGAACCAATTATCAACTGGTAAACTCTTTAGTTCCCTTGTTCCTTCATTCTTATGGGCCTGATTTTTCCTTCCAAATCTTGGCTATGTTCATTTTTTCTATCCTAGCCATATATTTTTGTGCTTTTTCACCTTTCAATTTTAGTTATTATATTTTTTGAACTCTTTGATTTTCTAACTCTTCAACCTCTTACATTTATATGGTCTCTTCCCTTTCCGTCTAGGGTTCTATTTTCACCTTCTAATTTTGATTTCACGTTTTGATGTGTTGTGTTCCTTTGATTTTTATTCATCCCTAATGTATTATGTCTATTCACCTAGTCCCTTAGTGAATCTTCCTACCTTCTATCAATTAAATTAGGGTTATATACTCTAGTTCCTCACATGGTTTGTGGTTTTGCTAGTTTTATGTTTGATTTTTAGTTGTAAATTTTATGTTTCTTTGTTAAAGACTATTATTGATTTTTTCATAGCTTGTGCCCTTGAAACTAGAAATGAATGAAATACAAAACCATGGGGATTATTAAGCACAAAAAATCACATGTGTTTGATAAAATAAAAGGAAAAGAGAAGCACATGACCATACAAAGAAGAAAGTATATATGCAAGCATAAGAGAAAGTGACAATAATAACATAATATGAACCAATGTTCCATGTGCATAAAAGACTCTAATAACATTGGAATTACAAATTTTGTACCAAAATTAGGTCTCTACATATCTTTGGATATAAATTTTAATCTTTGTTATATATGCATTAGCATTCTTGGGTATATATACATTTCTTGAACTTAAATTAAGACCTTAATGGTGCGCAAAACCTACAACTAAAAAGGGGGATAAAACCAACAAATGTGGTGTAAGAAACCATCAAAACCAAGAATAAGGTTCAAAGGACACATAAAACTAGATGACCAAAATTTCAAGGTTTGATTTTGTTCATGACCAAAATAGAATTGGTCGACTTTGGAGAAAAATCCGAAAAAAGTGTTTTGGACATCTTAGGAGCATCTAGAGTCATACATAGGTAAATAAATAGTCAATCTATATGTTTTCAAGCATTTTTAAATTGAATGGAAGAATTATCTTTAACCCAAAGGGAACACAAATTTAATAAGTAATGAAAACATAAGGTATTAAAGGTATTATGAGGCCAACACAAATAAAATGCCCCAATAAGAGTTTAATATGAATTATATATATATATATATATATATATATATATATATATATATATATATATATATATATATATATATATTCATATTCCAACAAATAAATTAATATATTTTAAAAAAAAAACCAATTGTGCATGTTCTATTTGTTGTGGTGTTGATTGTTGTCATTAATTGATTGACAAGAACTAATATATATATATATATATATATATATATATATATATATATATATATATATATATATTCAAACAAATAAATTAATACAATAAAAAAAACCCAATTGTACATGTTCTAGTTGTTGTGGTGTTAAGTTGTTGTCATTAATTGATCGACACTAATACTTGATCTTGGTTGTTTTGTTATTATATTTTAAACTAATAATTTCTTCTAATGAAAACTCTAAAGTGTACATATTAAACAATTGTCTTACTCAACAACCTTTTATAAAATATTCTTTTATTAATTTTTCTATAAAACATTCCAATTAATAACTAATTATGTACCAACATTCAATGTCTACATATATAAATATAAATAAATAAAAGAAGTAATTATTGAATGTTTCTTGAGGCATGTTGCCTAGACAATGCACATCTATATATACTCAACACAAATTGCATATCAACTTCAAATTTTAAAAAAATGTTTATAACATCAAATAAGAAGTGTTTATATAAATAGAATGAGAGATATTTATTATAATTTTCATAATAAAAATATATATCATTGTCAAAATAAATGTGGTCCATGAACACAAGAAAGCTTGATGCGTGCATATGAAGTTAAGAAGATTCCTTGATTTCGCAATCCCCTGCCACATATTTGCATTGTTTTTCCCTAAATTAACGTCACTCACATCTATTACAAGAGACGGTTTTAGTTGCAATATGTGTCGCCCCGACACACAATCAAAGTCATAAATTCTCATAAATGCACCAATATTTACTTCTGCTATGCCGGCAACAAAATTGAAACAACTATAACCAGTGATACCGTTTGTATTGCTAAGATATTAAATAACCATTCTAACATATGAGCAAGATAAAATGCCCTCTTCCAAGCTGCAACAATTCTTATGCTTTGGCAATCATGGCTAATTGTTATTCAAGCAGCCATAATGGCAATGCTAAATTAGGATTACAACTAAAAGGGCATTCCAATGGGCACTTATAATATGCGCCCTTTCTATACACAACAATATAATACACTTATGCTAAACTAAAAAATTTCAGTTATGGTGGTCGGAGAAGGCCAA
Source organism: Torreya grandis (assembly GCA_037957365.1). Taxonomy (NCBI): domain Eukaryota; kingdom Viridiplantae; phylum Streptophyta; class Pinopsida; order Cupressales; family Taxaceae; genus Torreya; species Torreya grandis. The sequence continues at coordinate 2,201,233 of JARHVA010002509.1, forward strand.
CTGTGAAGCAATGACGGAATGATACATCCCATCCTTGTCGATTTTCGTTGCTCGCAGCTCCCGTCTCAACCAGCGCGCCTTCTCGTCTGTTATCACACTTGCACTGCGTTTTCTTTTACTCTTCATATCTTCTTCCTCACTCCTTTCCTCGCTATGCGAAGCCCTGGCACTCAACTTGACTCCTCCATTGCCGTAAGGCATGGTAATCTGCGATGATGTCGCCGCAGGACACGTGTTGGAACCGCACAAACCGCTTCTGCCGATTAAAGCAGAATATTTTAAACTCGCTGCCATGACTGCAAAGAATTCCAATTCTCGTCGATAAATATGCAAATGGTGCTATGAAAACATTCATAATGTTAACATAGAATTTATAGGGAAGAAAAGCGAAGGGTATTGGAGAAGGTAAGCATATGTTTACTCCTTACGTGGACGGAACAAAATGAGCGACTACAATAGAGGAAAATTCTAGTGTATAAACATTTAAACTCATTTTGCCCGTCAGACTGCAAAGCAGAGGAAGAAAGTAAATTTGGTATATATGTAAGAGCAGGTCACTACTTACAAAATGGTGGAGGCAGCTTATTGTTGGCGTTATTGAGAAAACGTTGTAATAATATACTCCGCAAATTTCAAAATAGACAAACAGTTGAGCTGTCATTTAAGTGGAATAAATCCACCGTTAGAACATCGGTCATGGCGTAAGGGACACCATCAAGAGATGTCAAAATGACTTTGGCATGTTTTTGTTGTATGCCAAAGCAAATAAATTTCGTTTCGTACTTCCATTCTCTCAAAGTCTTTTTGTGGATGTAATAGAGCTATATTAATTTCAAAGATAGATTACAAATTATTCACAAAAAGCAGGTGGTATGTAGTATGAAAGCACGATACAAAGCTAACACATACTAGCCCATACCCAAAAAGAGACTAGGAAACAAAAATACTAATAACTAGACACACTAAAAGGCCTCAACTTAGTTTTGATCATAACACTAAAGCCAATAAATTAATTAAAAAAATATTAGTTTTTTTTAATAAACATTGATTCACTCATCCTCTTCTTTAGTCTTCACCTTGAATTCTTCTTGTTGATTTTTTGGCAAGGACCATCAAAAAAGCCCCAAACCACAAGACAATGTAGGATTTTGAATGGATTGCATCCCTCAACATTGATTGGAGCGACACACCAAACAAGCCTCATGCCCACCCACTCATTTTCTCGAGGTTTTATTTTTATTTTTTAACTTTTTGGCAATTGTCCTACCTCAATTTGCTTCTCTCAAACCAAGTACAACTTAATTTTTTTCATCTCCCCTTCCTCCAAAGGGCTTTACTGTCTTGTCTGACCTCCTTTTGCACTTCTCTTGGGTTCATTTCACCTTGATTTTGGATTTCCCCTTCCAAAGGGCTCTGAATACTTTCCCTTAACATTTAAAAGATATTTGGAACAATATTAGTTTGGCCTTGTTTAATACCTTAATTCTGGTTACCATTCCTTTGTTGGCCATGCCTATTTTCTTTGGTTGCAATTGAAGGTATGTTGAGTGTTTGAGGGAATTTGAGGCATGTTTTTTTATTTTTTAAAATCCTTAGCAAAGTGGACATACTTGTGGCATTTATTATAGTTGAAGGGCAATTGGTCATAGTCAAGATCCTGCATATATGACTATCAATCTAGGTTTAGCTCAATGGTTTCAAGGAGACCTTTATCCAAATCTAATTCCACATTAATTCAAACACACGAAAAAAATATTTTTGTCCTAGCTCTATCAAGGAATCAACTCAAAGTTCTACCAATGATAACCAAAGATTTTTCATCCCAAAAAAATGAGAGGGAGATAGGGTGGTTTTACTAAATAGTGATTGCATCAGGTATATCTTCAACTGGGATAAAATTCATTTACTATTGATTCAAATGCAATCCACTTTCCCCCACAAAATATGGGCCACTTCTAAAAATTAGATCATTATTATTTTTAGCTCAAAAAAGAAGGCATAGAATCCTTGTCCACAAAAACAAACGCTCATTCTATTTTTCAACAATGTATTGCAATGGAGATTAATCCAATCATCCATGAGTTTAGATCTTGGCCAAAGACCCATCAACTTTCGTGCCAAGACTTTATCATAAAAATCCAAAACCTTTTACCTTGGATAATCACGGCTAGAGATAAATTTATATAACATATTGTGAAAAATTTAAAACTATTATTGAGGTTATTTACCCTTAGCTTGGCCAGTAGATATTGTAGCCAATTATTCAAAATCATATACCTCAGTTTCATTGTTAGGGGAGTTACCTTTTTCAAACCCTAGATACAAATCTAACATGTCCTTTGAACCAATAGCTCATGTACCAACAACCCCTAGAGTATATGTGCCTATAGTTATAGTAGCTACTACTTTGGCCATTGCTGCCTACTTTGATTTCATGCCTTAACAATGCATGTTGCGTTTACAACCCTTAACACCTAATCCTAATAAAAAATAATAATTTATTAATAGATGGGTGAGAAAAATGGTTTGAAACTATATAAAACATTGGTATTTTATGTAATAAAATATTGTTTCTTAAAGAACTATAAGTCTTTGAGTTTAACTATGTATAACTTAAGTTTATGACATTTTGAGTATCATTATAAGACTTATCTTCAAGGATAAAAAAGTTTAACAATGAATTTTTGTACTATAAACAAACACTTAAAAATAAAATATTATTATCAAATTAGTAAGTGGTCCTTGTCAAAGTGTATTATTCAAAAATAGTTATCATCTTATTTATTGTCTTCTATGTCCATTAGTTCCTCAATAGTATTTATTTATGAAGTTTTGTCCTTCATATTATTGTTGATGTAGCAATCATTTTATTTTCATTTAACATCCTACCCTTCTCTAGTGTATATGAATTATCTCTCGAATGAAAAAGGAAAGAGTGAAATAGGGTAGTATCCACTAATAAACACATAAATGGGACTAGATATCTTGTATAGCATCTTTTTTATATTTGAACATGGTAGATTTGAAGGTACCCAATTAGCTTTGATGATTTGAATCTAGGATCTCTTGGAGAGTACTTGGGAGATAATTATCCCCCTTAAATCCCATTCACATATTCAACCTAGTCTAAATGTAAGTTGTTATGCTCAACACTAGAACTAGTCTACCGAGTGTTCAATATTTATTACTTAATAGTAATCAAAATGTTGGAACAACTCCTAAAATAAGTTCTGAATTAGAAAAATGTATAATGCAATGCAAGAGACAAGAAATCATTTCATTAGCCTTCACATGAGATTAGGGAGTGAAAAATCTAGAAATGAGAAACTATGCTCTTAGCTACGATATGTATCAGGATATGTGTGATTGATTTATGTCTATCATAACCTTCAATTAAGCCATATGATCATTTCAATAAGGCCATCTTCTATTGACTCCATATCATAATAAGGGTATGTATAGGATGTAGTGATTAACATTTTACCATCATATTTATAGATACTAAAACTAAAAATTTATAGCACTTTAGTCTTGTACATTTGACAAATATCAATCAGGGATATAACCTTCAGTTCTAGACCTCCTTACTACTAGAATTCTTACATTTGCCATCTCATTGTGCCTAAGTACTCATTTCTTAGTCTGATCCACATCATCACCATGACTTCTAAAGTATCCTATACTGCACAAAAATATTAAAATCATATAAATATCCTTCACTATCATTTCCATATCCATACCTATTTTCTGTCCTTCTATACACTACCAGCCACAGAGAGCCACTATCTTTGATGGTAGTGTTTAGATCCTTATTTAGTGTCTACTTGCCAAAATTCATCTAAATTTCAAATGTTTATAAACCTATGGGTCGGCCTATTTATCTTATTGAATCCTACTCTGAGATATTTTGAAATGTTGTGTTATAAATACAAGTCTAATCCTTCTCATTCCTCATCTAGTAAATATTAATCAAGCACCTACTAAAGCTCAATCAATCAAGTCCACAATCAAATTATTCTTCCCTATTATTCTTTAAATTTTCATATCAAGCATATGAGCAATCATATGACTGGTCTGAAGTATTAAAATAGTATCCTAGCAGATATATATATATCAATTTACAAGCTACATCATTGCATGTATTTACATATAGTATATTTCACCCTTATGAACACACACTAACACACAAAGGGGAGAACTACATAATTTTTAGGCCCTCCTTGAAATATTGGCTATGTAGGTAATACTTAGTGAAAAAGGGGTCATTGAGGTCGAATCAACACTATGAGCCTACTAACCCATTTTTAGCAAACTCATTCTAAGGGTAAGGGTAAAGAGATATGGTTTGTTCAATTATCAAAGAGAGACAAGATGTATCCCAAATATAAATACATTAAAAAAAGTGATAACAACCCAAAACAATGAAGCTGTTCACATCGATATCTAGTCATTATTTCATACTAGACATTTACATCACAATCAAACACTAGCATTAATGATAGTGTTCAGATCCAATGGTAGTATTTGTGGCCACAAGTAGAAAATATAGAATCTAATGAGTGATATCGAATATTAATCTTGTATACTTTCCACTTTTTCCTAGTTCATATCTGCTTGCACATAATGAACCTAGCTAAGTATCATTTCTCTTTGGTATTGTAATTAATTGAACATATTTTGAATTTTATACTTTATAGATTTAGCATATCTCAATATTATAATTGAAATATTCATTTATTAAGTTTCAAATTAATTGGCATGACATATATTATTTTATCACCCTTGTTATTTAACTATTTCCATATTCTTAACTCTATCCCTTATCTTTCTAAATTTAGAGTTAAACAATATTACAATTTTTTTCTTATTATATGGTTTTGTAGGTTAATTTCTCAAAGTAACTCATCATTTATTTATGTTTTTTACTCATTTTCATTCAAAGTGTGATCTATTTTAGTGTTATAAAATAATAAAGAGAATGAAATGATATATTAACCAACATATAGAACAATACATTGGAATCCTAATATATAGGCATAAAAAGAACACCCAAAAAATAAGGAGGTAGGTGGAACCAAAAACATCAATAACATAAAATAGCTAAGCTCATGAAACCTACCAAACTAAGTGATTAAATCCACTACAACCATCAGCATAGGGAATATACCTTAGCAAATAGCCTAGGGTAATACAATAATATGCTAATACCCTCCCTTAATTACTAAACCAAAAACAAGACCAAATTTGTCTTTGAATTTTATGAACTTGTTTGAACCAAGAGGTTTGGTGATTATATTAGTTGGTTTTTTTGTAGTGGGATGGTAGAAAAGATTGTTATCTTCATTTGAAACCAATTGTCAGATGTAATGATGGTGAACCTCAATGTGATTGGTCCTGGCATATATTACTGTATTCTTCATTATCTTCAAAACATTCCAGTTGTCACAAAAAATTAAAGTAGGATTTGATGACTCAAACTGAAGATCCTCTAAGATTTTCTTTATTCACATAGTTTCACAACCTACACTAACCACATATTTATAATCTACTTCTATTAAAGATAATGCCACTATAATTTGTAGTTTGCTCTGCCATGAGAAAACTCTTGAACCAAGAGTGAATATATATCCTGGTGTATATTTTCTTGAATCTATTTATCTTTCCCAATCAGAGTCAGAATATCCTAAAAGCTCAAAATCTACAAACTTCTTATATAGTATGCCAAAGTCAAGAGTACCTTTGACATATATTAATACCCATTTTTTAGCTAACTAATGTACTTTTTATGGTTTAGACATGAAGTGAGATAGAGAACTCACTACAAAACAAATATCTAGTCTAGTGGTAGTGAGGTAAATGAGACTACCCACTTTAGCTACCGATACACTATTTCATTGACCAGAGGTGAAGTAGTGTCAATTGAAATTTTAGCTCTAACTTCCATAGGTGTGTGAGTTGGATTATAATCCATCATTCTAAACCTTTCCAATAATTATTTTTCATACTTATTCTATGACATGAATACAACATATTCACCTTTCCAAAACTCAACACCTAAATAGTATGTCAATAGTCATATGTCTATCATATCAAAAGTAGAACAAATTGCATCCTTCATTTGCTGATTAAGACTTGCACTGCACCCAGTGATGGCTATATCACCAACATATATAATGAGAATCAATATATCATCACCAAACACCTTTACCTAGAGAGTTGGTTCAAAATTACACCTTTTGAAATTAGACTCCCTAAGATATGAATCTATTTTCATATATCAGGCTTAAGAAGCCTTCTTAAGCCCATACAAAGACTTGATCAAATTGAAAATAAGATGTTATTTTCCAAGAACCTAAAAACCTTATAGTTGAACTATGTAGACTTCCTTCTCCATATCTCCATTCAAGAAAGCACTCTTGACATCCATTTGGTGCAGCTGCCATCCAAACTGAGTAAAAATAATAACAATAAAATGAAAAGTTATAATATTTGTAGTAGGATCAAAATTATCTTCATAATCAACCCCTTCCTCTTGTGCATAACCTTTTACAACAATTTTGGATTTATATTTGTCCAAGAATCCATCTGCTTTGAATTCTACCTTATAAATCCATTTACAACCAATGGATATCTTTCCTGGTGGTATCTCTATGATCTCCCAAGTATTATTTTTCATCAAGGAATCTTATTCTAATTGCATGGTTTATTCCCATTCATGTTTTCCTTTGGCCTCTAAAAAATAACTAGACTCAAATGCTTGTGAAGCATCAGTTGTTAGAGAAAATTATCATGTTCACCTCTATTACCAAACTATTTTATTGATCTCAATATTCTTCCTTCCACACCTTGTGGAAAGTCTCCCTCCTTTAGTGCTTCTATTCTGGAAGAATACCACTTTAGCTTCTTTATTTATTCTATTGGAACCTCACAATAACTTGTAACAATTCCTTCCATGGAATGTGATTCTACTGATAAACTAGAATCCTACTCAACTTTCACATCATAACATAAAATAGAATCATTAGAATAAAATAATGACTCCATACCTAAAACCATACAATTTTCTATGAATTATGGCATACGTTCATTTACTCTAACATCTCTATTTACCAAAACTTTGTTAGTAGAAACATCAACAGGCCTTTGAGTATTCACTGTACCCAATAAACATGTATGCTTTGATTTTTACATCCAAACTAATTCTCTTTGAACTAGGAATAATTGAAAAATATACACAACCAAAAATTCTAAAAGCATTTACATTTGGATTTTGACCTAACCAAGCCTCTTGTAGAGTCATATTCTCCAATGCCTTTATAGGACTTTTGTTCAGGATGTACACTGTCATATTCACTACTTCTAGCTAATATCTCTATGGGACATTTTTGCTTTGGACCATATAGGGAACCATGTCTATCACTATCCTATTTTACCTTTACATAACTTTGTTTTATTGTAAAGTGTAAGGGGTAGTGTACTATCTATGTATGCCTTCAGTGGCACAAAAATCCTTGAACTATTTTGAGATGAACTCACCCCCATTATTTTTTCTAAAATATTTCACTAACCATCCTACCTATTTTTATACAATAGATTTCTAATTAAGGAAGTTATAAAAATAATCATATTTCTTCACTAAAACATATACCCACTTTTCTTAGAGAAATCATCAACTAGAAATAGAAAACAATGGACTCCAAAAGGGTTAAGTGTCTGCATTAGACCATGCAAATATGCATGTACCAGATCCAATACTCCTTTAGCTTTCAAAGCTTTACTAACATCAAATTAATGTCTAACTTGTTTTCCCAATTGACATCTAGTACATACATGATGACTATCTCAAATAGAAGGAATCCCCTTAACCATATTAGTCTTGCTCAATGTATTCAAATACTATAAATTCAAATGCCCATACCTTTCATGCCATACTAAACTTATGCTATCAACCACTGCAAGTGCACTTTCCTTTGCCCTTTGTGGATATGTAAGCTTATACAATCCTTTCTTGCTAATCTCAACACCAATAATCTTGTTATCTCTAGTAGTGACTAAACATTATTATTTTTGAAATTTTATAATAAAATCAAATTTTGAAGAGATCTCACTAATTAAAAGCATATTTTTGTTCGTATCAAGTACATACCTGACTTTCTTAAATGTATATCAAACTAAACCATTAAAATTTATCTAAACATTACCATATCCCTTCACAAAATGAGTTCTACCATTTCCCAAAGATATAGATTCATCACTACTATCATTTTCAACAAAATCTACATACCAGTCCTTATGGCATGTATAATGACACGATGCCCCTGAATCAAAGTACCAAACTCAATCCACCATAGAATTACCAATAGAAGAAATGAAAGCAAAATCAATAGATGTTTCATCACCTTCACCTTTATCTATATTCACATGATGAGCTATCTTTCTGGGGTTAGCCATATCTTATTATCTTTTCTTAAAATATTTCTTAAGATGACCAGGTTTCTTACAATAAAAACATTTCCACTTAGATCTCTTATTAGCACCACTTACTTATGAATTTTTTTATCAGAGACCTAGTATTTTACCAAAATTCTTACCCTTTCTCTTGATGAAGAATTCACTCTCTATAGAAGTATATGTAGACAACATTATCTCCTCCTGCCATCTTTTCTTATATAATAACAATGTGGATAATTTTCTAAATTCCAAAGTCTGTGTCTTAGCAATCATGTGCAAGGACTCCATAAATGACTCAAATGAAGATGGAATATTTT
>JARHVA010002509.1:2217500-2222500 GCA_037957365.1 Torreya grandis
AAAAACCCAATAAATGCGACATGTAAAGACACCATCCAACAATAAGTAATTATAAAAGAGATTCCATAAATTAAATATAAATTTATTAATCCAAACAAGAGGAATATATGTAAAATAATGTGCAAAAATAATTTTACACAATAATAATACCAAGGATTAAGAAGTGAACCTTAGATTCCCTGGATGAATACATCTCTACTAACACACTATATCTAATATACTCCAAGTATAGAGAATACTAACCTACAAGGAAACAAAGGTTCCTTATATATAAAAAAAGTAAGAGGTGAGTGGGAGATGTTTATTGGTGGTGAGAAATGTGGAAGTATTCCGAATATTACATATCTAACCCCTATCACACATGTTAGGATAATTGGTACACATTAAATTTGAATTTAATGATTTTATGTACATAATAAATCTCATATACATGAGTAAAGTCTCCATGCCATATATCAATGCATCACACTCCACAATAAAAGTTTTTTAAAATTTCGTTATAGCCAAAACTAGAGTTATACACATAGCCATTTTCAATAATTCAAACACCTTGGTACTTGAATCAGGCCATTGGAAGGATTATTTATAAAAATAATAGGATATTGTAGATGTAATGCTCCCATAATTTTTAACAAACCTGCGATATTAACCATTTAACCCGTAAAATCCTCAAAGGTTGTGAGGGTCTTGGGAACCTACCACTTCATCATCTATTAGATTTTTTTAGGATCAAATTTCACTCCTTCATGTGAAATAATATGACCCAATTACACCACTTATTAGACACAAAAATCACATTTGGAATTTTTGTCATAAAGCTAATATCATTTCAGAACTAAAAGTACCTATCTCACATGCTTCGAATGGGATTCCCAATTTTTTTTATATATAAGGTATTATCAAAAAAATTATATAAACTTTCTAAAAAATGTCCTAAAAATAATATTAATCAAACTCTAAAATGTCATGACCATAAATTCATAATGACCTTTATAAGTTCTAAAAGTTATTTTAATTGTCCTCATTGCAGATGTGAATCTGAGGATACCTAGAGTAAAGGTCTAACTTGGTAAATAAACATCACCATGCAATTCATCTAGTAAATTATCCATTAATGTAATATGAAATTTATCTTTGATTTTGTACTTATGGATTTCTCTATATTCTGTACACATATTCCAACTATCATCATTATTCTACACCATAACCATTGAGGAGGAATATTCTCTATCATCATTTTTCTACACCATAACCATTGAGGAGGAATATTCTCTATGACTTTGTTGGATGATTCTTGCCTTCAACATCTCCTATACCATATTTTAAATTATAAACATAGGGATACATGTAAGGTCTAATGTTTGGTGGCATACTTCCTATAATAAGCCTAATGGCATGATCATGATCACGACTTGGAGGAAGTATTTTTGGCATGTCACCCAAAATAACATAATGTTCATCCAAAATCATTTGTAAATCAAGATGTGTATACTCCTTGGTTGGTTTAAATATTATGGAAAATAAGCATGCCATAAATCTTTTTATACCTTTTCAAAAATATTTATCATCTAGTTAACCAGTTGCAGAGATTTAGCCCATAATCCACACAGTTCGAAGGTCTTGCCTTTTAAATGGAACATCATGAACAATTACTATAAATTCATCTCAATAGTGCCTAAAGTGGTGAGCCATTGCACTCCTAAAATAATGTTAGCTCCTCTCATAGTATTACCAAACATATGGTAATCTAGTGAGTAGTCTCCCATAACAAGCTTAATGCTACGGCATTTTTAGGAATAGTTAATTATATAACCATCTATAATCATGACCTAAATTATAGATTTGGGTAAATGAAATAGTTCAAATGAGTAGTTCACTTACTATTGATTAATTCATGTGTACTCTTAGAGTCAATTAACATAATTACCTTTTGTTTCTTTAAGAAACCCACCACCTTAAGAGTTTTAGGACTATTAATACCTAAAAGTGCATGATAGGAAATACTAGGTTGATAATATTCAAATTCATCCTCAGGTTCTTAAAAACGTACCCTTATATACTCATCAACTTATTCCTCCTCCTCATCGGCACATACGATGTAAAATAATTTATTCTTAACACATCAACATATTTTGTTTCATTTATTATTTCATCCAAAACACAAACTTTTTGCATGATTTTATTCAACTTGTTAATGTGTTAATTTGGTATGTTACAAAAATAATTTTGTTATAAGGTGGATTAATGCACATTAGTGAAAGGTATTCATGTGATCAGTTATTTTTCCTTAGATATGCTCACCTTTAGTCTAAATTCAAATATAGTACATAGATGAAATGTACATACCTTTAATTAGATTCTATATTTGAGGCCATCTAAAATAGGTCATTTAAATTTTCCTTAGTGATAACAAAACATTATGAATGAAAATTGTTGTTGTGGTGGTGTGACATCAAACTTGTGATATTGAGTTATGTGGTATAGAAAATAATTTAACTAAAAAATATATAGAGAGAAAATTAATAATGGTATTGACATGATTACTTGAATAAATGGACCAATAAATTAGCAAATAATGCCTTTCATGTGTACAAAATTGTATGAGATTAAGTTTTGATTAAGTTAAATAATAAAACAATAAATTTCAATTAATTTTTCATAGGGTAACATTAATAAACACTGAGTGCATTGGAGAAAATTTTGAAAACTACTTGATAGGAAAACTCAATGATTAGATTTGAGCAGATAGAATCTACTATTCCTAACAACACACATATAGAGGAAGGGGATGATGGTCTATGTAGGAACCCCCTAGATCTAGATCTAAGAGTATTATCTAAGAAGGGGTTTTTTCTTGACTTCGTTAACTATAAGCAACATAAAAAGCAAACCAGAGCATCCCCTGACATTGATAGGAGAATAGAACAAAACTATTAGGTAATTTTGCTCAAAGGTAAGGCCTTATCACATGACTCTATCACTATTTTTAAGATCAATATAGTCTTAAATTTTGAGGTTCTTCTCCTTCAAGCACTTGACACCATAGTAGATAGATCAACCACTATATTTACAAACTCTCTAATATGCAAATTTGTTAGAGCTAGACCCAATATTGATATTATTAGAAGTTAGACCCAATGCAAATGGAAACCATTAGGTAGTCTAGGGATATTGGTGCTATCTAATGGAATTTTTTTCTTTCCCTTTTTATTCTATGATGACTATGTTAGAATCCTCTTGGATTTACCCTAGTTTCTTAGAAAAACATGCCTTTTTTTAAAAATGGAAATCAATATTTGACCTGAAAAATGGTGATATTAGTGAATTTCCCATTTGTGTAATAATTCTTGAGTTTCCTTTGGAATTTTGGGATGGTGATGTCTTTTGAGGAATATCTAAATATTTCATAAAACTAATTTCCATATACGTAATCAAAAGATCCAAAAAATGTCTGATTTATCTGAGATTTTGTGTTAATGTTAGATCTAGGATAGTAATTCTTTCATCTATCAATTTTAATTCCAAATTTTTTATCTAGATTCAAAATATTAAAATTGAAAATACTCATTGTTATGTCCAAATTTCCATAAAACAAGGCACTAGTTAAAAACTTTCCCTACCAAGCTAAGTAGTTCCATACATTTAGGGAATAAAATGGATAAGCCCATTTGAAAATAAATTTAAAAAATATAGAGTGAAATATATATTATATTTGAATAGAAAGTTAGAAATCAAGGGGGAGAAGAGCATATTGGAAATTGATATTAGACTAGGAATAAACCCTATGATCTAAAAGGGAATAACAATAGACTCACTAACAACCTCTTATAACTCTATTTCAAGCACTATCTAAGAATAAAAACAAGAAAAATGATATATAAGACCTAGTGTAGGAGAAATAATGTCATAATGAGATTCAATAGCTTTATGACTACCAATTATATATAAAATATAATCCAAAACCATATCCTATTATATAATAATGATAGATCTCAAACAAAAAAAAGGTCTTGGATAATCCTTCCTCTTTGGTAGACAGCACAAATGTTCCCTCACTACTTGATGAGAGATCCAAGGGATAACATTTTTTAATGTTATTATTAAAAGAGAAAAATATGGGGAAAAAGTCTAGAATGAATAATTAATTGTTTTATGTATTGTTGATGATCATTGGAATGATGTCATATAACCAAAGGAAGATATGGGTGAAGAATTTATGAAAGGTGATGGTAGGCACAAATATGCCTCTTCTCCCTATGTTTATCCTCTAGATATAAATGTCATCTCTCCTTCATCAAGTAAAGGTCTAAATTACTACTTGTGTGATAGAAAAATAAGAAATGTGAAGAGTACAAAAAAAGGAATCTAAGAAGGGAAAACCTAGTTAAAAGGAAGTTTGTAATAAGGAAATAAAGAAAGACATCTAAAAATGGAATCAAAATTTTATATAACTCAAAGGGTTCAAAGTTTTTGTTGACTCCAAAAAATGAGGACATTAATATTTATTTTTGAGGATGCAAGGTGATTTCATTTATTCTCTTTTATCCCTTGTATAACTTTTCTAGTTTGGGATATGACTTGTAATTTTACATCTATCTAGTTTTTTAGCTATTTTTTGGATGTTCCACTATTATTTCACTATGTTTTGACATTTTTTTGTTATTTATGTGACTAATTTATTGACATTTTACCATAGGGTTTGTGTAGCCCTAGTAAATACTTTATCAAATCATCGATCTCAGTTATCCTTATTTGTTACACTTATTTTTGTGCTTAATTAAATATTTCATTTAATTTTGGTTCATAGATTCATTGAAAATATCTATCTAAGTTCATAGCTCTAGTCAAAAGTGTTTACCAATATCAAAAACATGCATAAACACCATGAATTTATTTATTTTCTTTAATGTATTTAAATTATATCTTCTTAAAATTATCATGATTATAGATTGACTTAAAAATAAAAATGACATTATTTCCCTAATATACACCTTATAAAT
>JARHVA010002509.1:2227500-2375000 GCA_037957365.1 Torreya grandis
TTGTAAAAAGTAATAAATATAAGGTCACTTAATCAAATAGGTTAATAATGAGTCAAAATATTAGAATAAATTCACCAACAAGTTCCTAATTCATAATTGAGATTAAATAGCTACAAATGCACACAAAAGGATAGTGTATACAATGTTTTTACGAACTTTGGGTATCTAAAAATACCCCCCTTTATTATATCATTTTAGTCTAATTATAAAAATTAGAATTAAAAGGGATAAAGAGAATGAAAACATTACAGTGGTGTTTGTGAACTTTCTTATTTGGTTACCATGGAATCCATGTGCTCCCATAAATACAATGTGTGTAACTAGATACACTGATATTCAAAATAAAAATATATAGTTATAATAATAAATCAAATGGCATTCAAAGAAAAACTGCTCCTTTTTGTACGTGACATGGTACCACTCTTGTGGCATGCTCTTGCTATGGAGGAAGGATATGCCATGGTTAGTAATTGACCTAAATCATTGGAAAGGGATGATTTTCATCTTGTTTATTTCTTTGACAAGGAAATGATTAAGCTTCCAATTGGTTTTAACAAGTAGTGTGCATATTATTGAGTAATAGTGAACCTTAACCACATTACATATGTAACTAATCTAGCATAAATATTGCACTTATATTGTAATCCCAAGATGGAAGGTGGGATCCACATAATGGGCTCACAAAGTAATATATATTCCATTGAGTGATGCAAAATCTCAACCACATTAGTCAATTAAATCTAAATTAAGAACTGCATGTAGACTTATGGATTCATAGGTGTTCACTTATTGATAAATACATGGAAATATTTTATGTATTTGGAAATTAAATATATGAATATAAATATACATGGATCATTCCATGGCCCTAAAATTTGAATTTCTTAGTGTCAACATTGGTAAACTATGATAATATAATGACTATTTTAGATAATATGGACTTATTAACAGTCCAAATTTTTGAAAAATATTAGAAATAAATTGGACTGTATCAAGATTAAATTGGACTATATCAAGGTTAAGTTAGATTTATTAAAAATAAATCACATCTGTCTAATGTATTTGTGATAATTCCAAATTATTTAAAATTATCATAAATAATTAGTAGATGAAAACTATCATAAATAAATTGAACTTCATCATGAATTACATGGACTTATTACAAATAAATTACATCTATATTATATATTTGTAATAAGTTTAAATTATATGGCCATTCAAACTAGTTCATAGACCATGCATTTACAGATAATAAGACTTGGTGGTTTATTTATTAAGGAAAAATAATTCATACAATAATTGGGTGCTTGAGTGATATGTGATTTAAAACACTTGGGATGATTGAGATGTCATGTGTCACCAGTTGATTGGATTATGAACTATTTGTATAATCTAATTTGGGTGACATCTTCATGACTATCAAATTTTATCTAATATTTATGTACATGCTACATGTCGATCACAAGTGTTCTATTATTATAATGTTAATATAATATTAATATAATCTCCCATATAGTCGAGCTACTAACATTATGATGTGCATTGCAATCTTAGGGGATCACATTTTTTAGGACATTTATTTAGACTGATCTTCCTTATACATAGCTAAGTCACCAAGATTATTCCATGTGGCATAATCTTGGGTGCTTGTACAAAGTGTAATTTGAAAAAATGAAAAGCTAAATAACATTTGTCGATACACAAATGTTGAAGAATAAATCTTGACATGAAAATGGGACATTCTGAGGTGTAAACCTCAGAAAACCTTTTCGCATACATGGGAATGTTGAAGTGTATTTTACAAAACATAAAATCCAAAGCATAAATTTTTATATGCACAAATTATGAAGAGCATTTACTGAATACCATTTTAAAGGATGCAAAATGTGAAGTTTAATTTGAAAAATTGAAAAGCCAAAGACTATTTTGAATTAAAAAAAATGTGAAGTGGATGTTTCAACAGTCAAATGCTATTAATTAGATGCACAGTTACTAAAATACTAAATTGTCATAGTATAAAATATAAAACTCAAATGCCAAAGTGTATTTTACAAGAAATAAAATGTGAAGTGCCACTAGAATTAAATAAAAATAAATAAAATAATAAAACATTATACATTCTCAAAAAATGGACTAAATTTAAAAAAACCATTCATATTTCTCATTTCAAAATTAAGGAAACACCATGCCAAATTTCCCAATCCTTTTATCACTATTTTTGTTAGAGCCCAATGGGACGATGCATTCTAATAGTCTATTACAATGCCTTTCAAAAAATTAGTGAGAACAAGTGTATTGTTGGCAAATCTTAGAGCTAATTAAATAATGAAACCTAAATATAGAGAAATAAATAAAATATAGAAATAATATTATATTTTCATGTATTCAATATAATACAAATTGGCTATTATATATCTAGAAATATAGCACAACCACTTCCTAGAAAATAGGAAGGACTTACCCAAAAATACATATGGGTAAAAAAACCTTGCAGGAATGCAATTCCCAATAATACAAATAAACTAATATGCTTATAATAGGTTTAAAATATTTAAACTTGTATAATTAATAATTAATAATGTTATTAAATCCTAACATTCACCCCCTTAACATTATTAATTCCTAGCACCCACTTAATTTAAACATGGAAAAGAGGTTTCACACTCTCTATGTAGCCTACTCACCTTTAAAGTGGCATGTTATCTTTGTGGCTTCATGGTCTTGGTGGCACCTTGGATTTTCCTATTAGGATTACCAAAAACCTAGAAGTGATAGGAGAATATTCTCTATTTAACACCTTTGGTGGTTTCTTGGATTACCACAAACCCATATGATTTTCTATTATAGGTTGACCACAAAATTGGAGGTGACAAGAGGTCTCAATTGTTTTATACACTTTAGTGGTTTCTCAGATTTCCACAAACCCTTTTCCAAGAACCAAGATATACTTTAGTGCTTTTGTTCCCCACAATGTTATTCATTACAAGATAATAAACTAGAAAATAATGCTGAGTACTTTATTAAAAAAACATAAAATGTAGAAAAACAAAAAATGAGGACTAAATCCTCACCACCTTCTACAACATTTATACACAATTATTGACACTCAATCTCATAAGCTTAGATATTTGCCATTGCCACTAGAGATCATCATCAACATAGTTAGTTTCGTGCAGAGTATACCACACTATAAAAAGAGAAAAACACACCACACCACACAAATTATCACCATGGAAATGATGCGACCCTATTGTAGGTGACTCACGAGAGCATGTCAATTGTCCTTCAGCCTCTGTGTGTCCTCTAGCCTCTAGTTGTGCTACTTACTTAGCGAATTTGGTGGTGAAGCTCAATTTACAATAATAGACATCATGTACAAGAAATAATGCATCTATATAATAAAATATTTGAATTTTAATGATCGAATTCCATGAAGTACTTTTAAAAATGATAACACTCTCAACAAATTTAAAAATTGACTCTAAACTTTTTGATAATAATGACTCAAAAAATTTAATGATCAAATTCCATGAAGTACTTTTAAAAATGATAACACGCTCAATAAATTTAAAAATTGACTCTAAAATTTTTAATAATAATGACTCAAATTTTGATGAATTTTTGACATTTACAAAAAAATGACATAACCTATAAAACATTATTAACATTACTATTGCTTTTATTTTTAACATTTGACCCATTGTATGGATTTTTGACATTATTCTAAAGACGCTTAAAATAGACTATGACTATTGACATGGACTGACTTAAGATAGTAAAAAAAATAAGTTCTATAAAAACATTAACAATCTATTAAAACTTAAACCTAAAACAACTTGAACACCTGACAATAAAAAATTAAGTGACATGACTATATAAAACCTAAATAATTTTAGAATTTGATGCTGACATACAAGACTATACAATAAAAAAAAACTTTTGAACCCAAAATGATACTAAACAACTTAAAATGACTCACTATGCATTTGATATGCACTCACTTTGACTAGAGATAATTATTAATCGGTGAAGAGGGACATAGCAGTTAAGATAAAAATGCATGAGAAATATATAGGCTTAATCTACATAAAGAATAGTCCATATGCAAATGGCTTCCTTCAAGACACAACAGAGATGGAGAGTTAGAGTTGTCTACCAAGTTTTTGGGTCTATGACTAGAATACTGAACAAATTAGTTGCATGTAGAGCTTTTCAAGTGGCATAAATAGACTATTTGTGATCTTCTTTCAAGAATTTAAGGAGAGGAAGTGGTAGTGGTGTGATCCATATGAAATCTATTTAAAAATAGATCTGACCTTTATTCAAAAACATTAACCTCTTCAAAATCAAATGATGCCAAAGACATCAGTAGAATCTCTGTAATGTTGAAATGGAATGCAATACAGAATGCTAAAAATAAATGTTGATGTTCTTGATATGAAATATCAACATTTTATTTCAAAAAATAGGATTTTAACCAATTATATCATGTGTATAAGTTTATTTTAGATGTGTACAAGTCTCAAAATTGTAGAGAAAACACAAAGAAACCATTCCTCTTGAAACCATGCCTACAAAGAAGATGCAAGTTCATCATGAGATGAAGAGTGGGCAGAAATATGAGGTATGTGTACAAGGCCAAAAGGAATGTATTTACATTGGGACCTATTTAAATATGGTATACATAAGAGCATAACAAGTTAAGTGACAAGAAATAGGTCTAATCTATCAAGTGTCCAATCCAAGGAACAACATGCTTGGCACTATCATTCATCTCGTAAAGAAGGAGATGCAAGGAACTTTCCTTTCAATCCTAGAAAGGGAGGTATGATTAATTTTTAGTTGTAATTAGTGGTTTGTTTTCTATTTTTCCTAAGTGTTTTGAGCACATATGTGTGTGTCTTTTTCATTAGTTTGCTTTCTTTAAATGTGTGTCCTTTATTTTGTGTGGTTGAGGTAGTCAATTGGTCTTGTCTTGATCAAGGCTTGTTGTCAATGGCTAGAGTCATCTTATTTTTTATAACTTTAGATGACTCCCTAATCCAAATGGAATAATAACACTATTGATCCTTGGCATAAAAGGCATGCTAACCCTATTAGTCACCAATTTATTGACCAAATTTGACCCTACAGGTCAAATTGGGACCCTTATAGGTAAAAACATAACTTTTAGATATCTTAGGGGTCTAATATTTTGTCATATGGTGTATTATAGGTCATTTGATGTCATTTAATGTTATATTAGCCTTGGTATTTATCATATTAATCCTTATGTATTTTAGAGTCATTTTAGGGGTCATAAATGCAAGTGGCAGGGTTTTCAAGGTGTCAAAGTATCTTATATCCATTTAAAATGTTCAAGAGGTCAGATTTTTTGAGTAATTATGTATTTACCTTGGGTTATTAACTAAGGTAATTTTTATTTGGTTAGTTTACTTAACCACTTGGGTTAAGAGGTTAGTTTGTTTAATGGGCTTAGCTATTTCATGTTAGTTGGTGTTGGTTTTTTTACCCACCCTTTTCCCATGTTTCTTGGGTGGCTCATTTCTTTGCCTATTTAATAGGCCTTCTTGTATTGTTTAGATATGGAATGTATGTTTTGAATACAATTTGTTTCTTTCTTACTCTCTATATTTTATCTAATATGGTAATCAGAGCTTGCGATTTAGGAAGCTTGGGAGGAAGCATGTGAAGTAAGAGAGGATAGTCTTGTCAAGGAGGATCCTGAAGCAACTAGTGGAGAGCCATGAGAGGAAGAAAAAAAAATTCCTGTGACCAAGCATTTAGCTTGGAGGAAAATCCCAAAAAATCATTTGATCACTATTTTTTATGATTCTTATTTCTATAAAATTCTCTAGCTTAGAATTCATCTGTTGGCTTAGATGAAATTAAATTCCAATGAGTATTTTGTCTAAAAATTGCATTTAAAGTTTCTTGGTCAACCATTTCCATATGGTTTGAGGAAGATACCATATTTTCATTTGGGCACTATTTTTGGCAAGTGATGGGTCTAAAATTTTCTATTTTTCGAGAGGAGATGATAGGAACTAACGAAATTCAATTTGGCTAAGTATTTCTCTTGGAATCTGCATCTGAAGTTTTATAGGTAGGCTAATTTTTTGATTGGCTGATTTTTTTATGAAAATTTTAATCTAAATTTTTATTATTTCAATTAATTTTAATTTTTTAATTGAAATAATTCAAAACTTTAGCTTATAAGGATTATTGGGGACCTATTGGTGACTAATTATCTCAAAAAAGTTCTAGAAGGTGAAAATTTCACCATTTTCTAGGTTTTTGATTTGGTTGTTGATAGAGAAGGAATTTTTTACATCAAATTTGTATATCTCTTGATATAATTATTTTTATCCATTTTTTTAGTGTTTTTAAAGACATAAAATTTAAAATTTTCCAAACAGTGTGATGTTTTTTGCTAAAAATTAGAGGTGTTAACCAGTTTGTGATTTGAATCAATGAGTAGGAAGAATTTTGTGTAAAGTCATTATATTTTTTCTATTATTTTTATTTTTTGGAAAAACTAGGTCAAAATAGCTAGTTTACAACCTCTTGTTGCTAGATTCACAAAAATTGATAGGAAAAATTTTCAATTTATGGAGTCACAAAGTTTTGATGATATGTGAATATTGGAACCGTGATCAAATAGTGCTTGATAAAGAGCAAAGGCTTGCCACTGGTTATGATGACTATGATAAACATCATCAGGAAGCTCTTATATTGTTAAAACTATCAGTAGCAAATAGTCTAATCTCAGAGGTCAAAAATGTGACCATAGCATCAGATCTATGGAAAAATATAAATTCAAAATATGAGGCTTCTAAATCTAGTAGGGTATTGTATTTGAATAATTTATTATTTTCCACTAAGATTCTTGAAGGTGGCTTTATTTATGAGTTTTTGTTGTAGATCAAGGACATCAATGATCGGTTGAAGGCTATGCAAAAGCTTGTTGATGAGCAATATTTTATTTCTCTAGTTATGTATAATCTTCCACCTTCATTTGAGTCATTTATGGAGTCCTTGCACATTATTTATAAGATGCATACTTTAGACTTTGAAAAGTTGTCCACATTTCTATTAGAGAAGGAGAGATGGCAGGAGCAAACAATGTTGTCTACATCTACTTCTATAGAGAGTGAATTCTTCATCAAGGGAAAGGGTATGCAATTTGGTAAAAATACTATTTATTCGATAGAAACCTCATAAGTGGTTATAATAAGAGATCTAAGTGGAAATATTTGTACTGTAAGTAACCTGGTCACCTTAAGAAAGATTGCAGGAAAAGACAATAGGATATGGCTAACCATAGAAAGAAAGCTCATCATGTGAATGTAGTTGAAGGTGAAGGTGAAGAATCATATCTTAATTTTACTTTCATATATTCCAATGGTAATCTATGGTGGATCGAGCTTGGTACATAGATCTAGAGGCATCTCACCATTAGACATGCCATAAGGACTTGTATGTGGATTTTGTTAAAAATGACATTAATAATGAATTTGTATCTTTGAGAGATGGAAGGACTCATTTTGTGAAAGGATATGGTAATGTTTATATCATATTTGATGGTACTATTTGATATATATTTAATAATGTTAGGTATGTGGTAGACATGAACAAAAATTTACTTTCTGTTAGTGAGATCACTAGAAACTCTAATTTTGTTATAAATTTCAAGGACAAAAATGTTTAGTCACTACCAAAGATAACAATATTGTAAATGTTAGAATTAGTGAGAAAGGCTTGTATAAGCTTATATATCTATAGAGGGTAAAGGAAAGTACACTCACAGTGGTTAATAACACAAGTTCACTCAGGCATGAAAGCTATGGGCATTTGAATTTCTAGTATTTGACTACATTGAGAAAGATAAATATGGTTAAGGGGATTCCTTCTATTTAGGATAGTCATCATGTATGTATTGGATGTCTATTGGGGAAGCAAGTTAGACATTCATTTGATGTTGGTAAAGCTTCAAGAGCTAAAAGAGTATTGGATATGGTACATGTAGATTTGCATTGTCCAATGCAGACACCTACCCCTTGTGGAGCCTATTATTTTTTATTACTGGTTGATTATTTATCTAGGAAAAAGTGGGTATACTTTCTAGTGAAGAAATCTGATTATTTTTCTAACTTCCTTACTTGGAAAGCTATGGTTGAAAATAGGTGGAAAAGGCAGTGAAATATCTTAAAACAGATAATGAGGGTGAGTTCATCTCAAAATAGTTTAAGGATTTTTGTTCCACTAAAGGCATACACAGAAAATATACTACCCCTTACACTCCACAAAAAAATGGAGTTGTGGAAAGGTAAAATAGGATGGTGATGGACATCACTCATTGTATGTTCCAAAGCATAAATGTCCCATATAGATATTGGGTAGAAGCAATGAATACAGTGGTGTACATCCTCAACAAAAGTCCTACAAAAGCATTGGAGAATATAACTCTAGAGGAGGTTTGGTCAAGTCAAACTCTAGATGTAAGTGACTTCTAAATTTTTGGTTGTGTAACTTTTGCAATTATTCCTAGTCAAAAGAGAAGTAACTTGGATGTGAAAATCAAAGCATACATGTTTTTTGTGTCTAAGGAGTAGTCAAAGGCCTAAAAATTACTTGATATTTCTACTAATAAAGTTATGGTAAATAGAGATATCTTAGTAAATGAACAAATGTCATACTTCACAACTGGTATAGTTTCAGATATTGAGTCATTGTTTTCTTCTAATGATTATAATATAAGTTGTGTGAAATTTGAGAAAGATTATAGTTCATCATTGGAATCACATTCCAAGGATGGAATTGATGCAAGTCATTGTGAGGTTCTAACTGAACAATCGAAAAATCCAAAGTGGTATTCTACCATATGGAAGCACTAAAAGAGGGAGACTTACCACAAGATGTGGAAGGAAGAAGATTAAGATTAGGAAAGTAGTTTGGTAATATAGGTGACCATGAAATTTTTTCTCTAACAACTACTATTTCACATGTTTTTTAGCCTAATTATTTTTTAGAGGCCCAAGAGAATCATGAGTTGGAATCAGCCATGCAATTGGAATATGATTTATTGATGAAAAATAAGACTTGGGAGCTCATAGAGCTACCATTAGGAAATAAAGCCATTGGTTTTAAATGGATTTACAAGGTAAAATTCAAATTAGATGGTTCCTTGGACAAACACAAAGCCATACTTGTTGCAAAAGGTTATGCACAAGAGGAAGGGGTTGATTATGAGGATACTTTTGCTCCAACTGCAAAGATGGTAAATTTTCATTTAATTATTGTTATTGTTACTAAATTTGGATGGAAATTTAACAAAATAGATGTCAAGAGTGATTCCTTGAATGGAGATATGGAGGAGGAAGTCTACATGGTTCAGTCACAAGGTTTTCAGGTTCTTAGTAAGGAACATCTTGTTTGCAAGTTGATCAAGTCCTTGTATGGGCTTAAATAGTCTCCTTGAGCTTGATATATGAAGATAGATACATACCATCATTACATATAAAATTTGGTTAAAAATTAAGACATAAGTTTCTTATACTTCCCCACTATAGAGTAACCAACTAATATAATGACCAAACCACTTGGTTCAAACAAGTTCATAAAATTCAGGGACAAACTTAGTCTTATTTCTAATTTTTTCATTAAGGGAGGGTGTTAGCGTAATTATGTATTTACCTTGGGTTATCGAATAGGGTAATTTGTCTTTAGTTATTTTCCTTAACCACTTGGTTTAATAGGTTAGTTTTTTTAACAGACTTAGCTATTTCATGCTAGCCAACATTGGTTATTTTACCCACCCTTTTCGCATGTTTCTCGAGTGATTCATTTCTTTGCCTATTTAATAGGCCTTCTTGTATTATTAATATATGGAATGTATGATTTGAATAACATATATTTATTTCTCACTCTCTATGTTTTATCTAATAATATTCCCTCTCAAGAATGTTAGTTCATCTGAAATTTGTAGGTTATCTAACTGGAAATCACAAAATAAACTAAAAAACAAAGAGTTTAGCACTTGTACGGACCATGATGAAGTGTGACATGTGCTATAAGGTTTTTATATGACTATTTAGTGTCTTTATACTCATTTACATGTTTTATATACTATGAAAGTGTCATTTTTGAGCTAAAACCATTATGTTCCTTCTTCACCCTTCTAGACACACAAAACTGGTTAGCAGGTTTGTGCTTGGTACAAACAATGGGAAAGGTTTTAGAAAAAAAAATAATGAGGTGAATTTAAAATTATATAGATTAATTTTCATAATAATATTTTTAATATTGGTTAACGTTTCCTTATGAACCATCCCTAACAAGTTGACAGTGTTTTTTTGCTTGTGAATTTCTGCACCTTATAGGTTTTGATCTTGTTTGGATGATTTCACACAATATATATGTTGGGGTTGACTCAAGAGGACATATAAATATTTAAATGGTTTTATTATTTCTTTTTATAGTGTTTCAAAGTGTTTGGATAAGCCAAATATTATCAAAGTTGTAAGAGAAGCACCATTTTATGTTGCAAGCAGATTTTCACTATTTTTAGAATCTCCAAGATTTGGTAGTGATTATAAGGAATGATAATAGGTTAATTATCACATTTAAAATTTTATTTTTATCTATATAAATTCCAATTTAATCTTACAAAGCATACTTCATGAGGGTGCAGTCATAAAACATCATGTAGCTAGTTTGCTTTAAGACCATCATATACAGTCAACTAGGTGAGTTATGCAAGATTCTAAATCATGTCCATGGAGTTATGACCATAGTATTTATAATTTTAATACATCACATTATTAATAAATAACAAGTGATATAATCTAAAGAGTTATAAAAAGAGAACTATTACAGTCATATACAATATTCTCACACAATCACCATGAACATGCACCTAAAAGTGCCATGAAGGAAGAGTTCAAATTGAAAAGAAGGTATTGACACTTGTTTTATATGATTTATAATGTGAATATTGTATTTTTAGGTATGGATATAATACTATAACCCATTTAATGTCAAACACTATGCCCATTACACTAATCCTTCTCACTACCTGCAAGTAACTTAACATGCACCTACAAGTGCCCTCATAGGACTCATCATGTTGAGAAGGATATTTAAGCTGAGCTAGGTTATTTTATATGAAATGAGTATATTTTTTGATGTTTCATATTGTTATAAAACTCATTAAAGGCCAAACACAATGAATACTATCCATTCTCATACTTACTATCTGTACCTTGAAAATGGCCACCTATATGTGGTAGCACAGAGCTAATACTTGTATGGAAGGGCTGAAACAAGTGGTGAAATACTCCTTAAGGTCTTAGTAAATTTAAAATATCAAGGTAGACCTTTTTTTAAATTATAAATTGGAATTCAAATAATGTAGAACCTTATAATAAAGCTGTCAATAGTTTTGAAGGATATTAATGGTCAAATTTTATAGTTTCCATCAAGGAGAATACATTTTCAAAATATGGAGTTAATATTATTAGTGTAATTAAATTTTTAGAAGGCCCAAATATGCCCCTTGAACCACTATTTCCAGATAGTAATACCTGCAGGTTTTAAGCTCTATTGGAGGTCTCTAGCACTCAGAGTGGCAAGTGGAGCATATATTCATAATATATGATCATTAAAATTTTGAAAAAGACATTTTTTACTAAATAAGGTGCCAAAAAGGATTGAATATCAAGGTGTTAATCTCCATATACACCTATAGGGGTCCTCTCATTTAAAATTAGCCACCTACAACCAACCAAAGGTAAAATTTGAGGTGTTTCTTTCTAGTGAACCTAGAAGCTTAGTAACCTTAGAGAATTATGTGGAATATTTTAGGCATAAGTATCATAAAAATATTTTTAATTTCAATTTATATATCCTTTATACACCTACAAGATCCTAAAGACTCCCAAACACTCACCTATAACTGACTGTAATCAGACAGTAGGCTAAACATGGCATCTAGGTATTGTATTGCATAAGTTCAACGTGAAGAAATGAGTCTAATCATTTCTAAATGGCCATTAAATATGAAATAATGGTTTTATATATTGTTTCAAACCTAAACTAATAAATAATATCATTTACATGACCCCACACAATTAGCTGTAGCTGACTGTGAATGGTAGAGAGCTAAAGGATTGGGGTTTGACATGATCTAACCTAGACAAGATGAAGGAACAGGTCAAAATAATTGATAAAGGATATTTCAATATTTTAATATGACCCATGAAATATTATCAAACCCTAATCCATGCATTCACACCTATAGGTTTAGTACCTTGGCACAGAACATAGTCAAAAGGCACACTCAGACTTGACCATTCAAAGTGTGAGGAGAAAGCATAGGAGGTTGAAGTGATTTTTAAGCTAAAAACACATTAACAATGAATAAAATAGTATAATTTAAATATAATAGTGTAGATATAGTAGGTATAAGGTTCTAATGATGCTTCATATAGTTCACATAATAGAATCCTTCACACTGTGTCTTTCCTAGTAGTCTGTTTTGGTTTTTAATGCTTTTGAAAGGCCTAATCATATAACAAAGAGATAAAATTTTGTATAGAAAATAATGAAAATTTTGATAATATCATATATTAATTATTTTTTTTGAAAAATAATGGAAGTGCCCTTTATTTTGTCTCAGATAGAGGGCACTTCCTTTGTGCATAAATATTCCAGTCTATGAGAAAGGGAGATAAAGTATGCATCAGGAAATAAGAGAACCTTTTTAGAAGGTTTGAGAGGTTGGATAAAACTTATGGAAACATGAAAAACATCTCACTTATGGTAGAATACTTATAGGGAGGTCTAAACCCTTAAAGTTGTAGACATGTTTACTAGGCAGGGTTTAGGCATAAAGTTCAAATAAAAGGTCAAATTCAATTCTACCATGAGATGAGAATTAAAACCTATTATATAATGTGTATAAGGTAATTTAATATTTTTTAAATTATAAAAATTGTAGATAAATCACAAATAATCCATTTTTGAGCTCAAAACCAACTCAAGCCTATGCAAAGTGGAGAAACAAGCTTGATAGGGTAAATTTAAATGCTCATATCTCCCTTAACACCTTGAATGGAGATATAAGGAGTTTAGGGAGATTTATGGAGGTCATGAAATTTTATTTAGTGGATTTTTTTTGCAAATTAAATGTCAAATCTTTATGAATGAAGCTTAAGAAGGTAAAATAGGCCTAAGCTCATCAAAACCCTTGCTAGTGACCAATTTGAGAAGATTGAGCAAGTAGTGCACCCAAATGGAATAGTTTTCCTAAAATTATGATTTGAGGTTGTATATTACTTAGTAATGATCGATATCATTAGGATTATCTATACATAATTATACAGATAGAGTACAAAATAAGGTATTTTTGACTATCATGTGCATTGTGTAGGTTTTAGGGACTTTCAAGGGATGGAATCAATTTTTAGAGGAATATAGAGACTTATAATAACTCTATATGGTAATTTCATGCCTTGGAAAAACTCATAAGTGTTTTAACAAGAGCTCTCATCTCAGCCAGTCAAAAATGGCATAGTGAGCAAGATGGTGAGAAGTGTGAAAACTCCAAGTGAGAGATTTTTTAAGGTGTGCCTAATGCCTCTAAGGCCATGGAGGGTATTTCCAAGTTTCATCCACTCCATTTTATGTATTTTCATGGAAAACTAAATCAAAATTTTAGGTAAAGTGTGTAAGGTGTGGGAAAGAAGAGTTTCTTAGACTGTAGACAGTAATGGCTCACTTCTAGAAGTTTCAAATGATCAGGACTACAACCAATGCATGGAGAGTCATGCTTGAGATCGTTTCCTCTCACTAAAATTATTAGACCTATCCCTAGTCAATTTTTAGACTTTCAAATAGGGCTAAATCGTGAAGGTAGTTTTCTAAGCCATGAAAGGGAATTCCATGTCACTTTTCATGAGTTTTATGACTTGAAAAGCCTTATGTCTCTTATTACCTTGCATGGTCTATTTCAAAATGTCTTAATATACACAATTAACTCATTTTATCATCTTTACAAGTGTCTTTGTGACCTTTGAACTTCTCTTTTCTCCTCTCTCTCTCAAGTTCTATAAGAACTAGCCATTTTGGCCATTGTAAACTATGCTCCACCTAAGTATGGCGAAGCCCTACTCATTTTTATACCATGGATAATTAAATACTACTAATTTTGACCTCTTCCATGACTATTCATAGTGTGATAAATTGGATGATTAATTTTTATTAATGATGACTTGGGATGAGTGTTTGCCAGACTTGAGATGTCTTTTTATAGACTCCACTTGTGTTTATGTATACGTACATGATGTCATGATGTTGCTTTTCCTTTTATAGATCCATCACAAATTTTTACTTCAAAGGATTATCTTGTCTTCGTTAATGGGATTTCATTTATTATGTTATGTGTCCCATCCACATTTTTAGAGAGCATCAACATTTCATCATTTCTTATAGATCTTCATTATTATGCTTTGAGGATTGTTGAGCCATGCTCTCCATTTCACAAGGACATTCGTTCAATGAATACTATATGTTCTTCTTCTAACATGTATACTATAGTGTTATTACTTTCAATTCATGTGCATGATCTTGTAAGAACAATGCCACACTTTAGATTTGGACAAATTTGAGAGATGTTCATATTATTTCCTTCATATTCCATCATACAATGGGTAGATTTATAGTACGATTATTTTTTCATCCTCTTACAAAATAAATAAATATTGTTCATTGTAGATGGACCTTATTTAATATTTAATAAGATTATCTTGTCATCGACATTGATCATTTTGAGCTCTTCTTAAGGTATGGACTACTTTAGCTCATCTTCTAGGGTGATTTTTAGTCCTCTATTATTTCTCTCTATTATTCTAGGGGGATTAATATGTACTTGGGTCACTTATCAAGGCTAGTTGTTGAGTCTTAATTATTCTACCGACATAAGCTATGCTTAAGGAGGTGTTAATATAGATTTTTATTTTTCATTTATTAGTTTTTCCTACATATTTATTTAGCTTAGTTCAGTCTAATAATTAAGTCACTAGAAGTGGGTGAGAGGGTGAGTTGATCACTTCACTTATAGAGTGAACACTCCACTTTGAGTTCTACCATGATTTTTACTATGAGTTTCATCACTTCACTTGGAAAATGCACACTCCACTTCGAGTTCCAGTATGAGTTTAACTACACCTATTCCTTATATATGTGTACCTCTCCATCAAGCTATTCAAAAATGTATTTTGTTTATTTAATTATGAATACGAGATGGTGATATTATTTTCTTATTTCATTTCATTCATTACAATAAAATTATCTTTGCATCTCATCTTGCATGTTTGAGTTCTTGTGTTCAACTTGACAATTATCAATTATGGACAATTTTGTTAAACATGACTAACATAATCAGACATTATGATAAGTGGGATGGCCTTAATGGTATAACTTTATCAAGGAGCAAGGAAAACTTAGTAAGAAGTGTGGAACAATTAGAGAGTAAGCTTTATCTATTTGAAATGAGAAATAGGGACATTTTAATATCATTAGTTACTTAGAGGAATATGTCATTCACATAAGAGTGAAGGCATGGTGGTCAAAATATCATGGAATCAAGCATGAGCTCAGTTTGTATAAGGAGTGGTCAAAATTACATTTTTAGTAAAAAATATTAATTTATATGTTTACATTTACCCCCTTATTCTAGTAATGCACCAAAAGTGAAAGTACTATAGTAAAATAAAAAGTGTGTAATTGAACTTACTTATGAAAAATAACCTTGAATGTAGGCCACAATGTTGAACTATGACTCATGAAAACCTACAATGAAGCATGTATCAATCAGTCATTAATGGATTATTCATTAAGATCTATGGATCAACTGAATGCATGATTCAAGCAAGAGATAAGCATAAGCATAAACATTGATGTGACCAAAAAATAAATATGATAAATATTTCACAAGATAGAATCAATCGACACTCCATGAATAGCTCAATATCTCAGATGTACAAATAGGGAGCGAAATGTGTAATTCTTCCATGAAAGTAGGTCAAATGTGCTAATAATACAGTGTAACTCCCATACTCAAAATAATTGGTCAAGAGTAACTCTATCTAGCTAAAAATGAGTCAAACATGTGACTCTTATATGTTGAGTACTGCTTACTTACCAATACATTGAAGATGGATCAAACTCCATGTAGTTCTCTCATGCTACAGTGGTATGTGTACAAAAAGTAGTGAAAAATATTGAATGCTAGTACACTTTTGATGTGATTAATTACATTTTAAAATGGCTTGTGACCTTGGAGATGTATGTAGACTCGGCTAAAGCCTATTGGCATTGTGTGGACAATTGGAAAAAATATATGCTTTTCTCTCAATGTCTAGTTAAGTATTCTTGTGTTTTCCAATCATATTAGCCATTGTTTTGTAGGAGGACGTAGATGATAGAATAAGGCACTACTGACAAGCAAGATAGTCCTAATAACTTAGTCTTGTCTAAGGAGCAAGAGCAATTGAGATGGAAGTGTGCAAAAATCAGAGAGTAAGCTTGAGTTATTTGAAATGAGAAATTGTGACATTTTTAGATCACTATTTGCTTGGAAGAATGGGTCATCCACATAGGAGTGAAGGAATGATGGTCAAAAGATCATTTAATCATACATAAGTTAGATGTGTATAAGGAGTGGTCGCAAATGCATTGTTTTAACAACAAATATTATTTTATTTGTCTACATTACCATATTTCAACAAAATATTTTTTGATTGAAAATGTACCTTTATTAATCAAGAATTATTGTACAATTCTATTCATACAAAAAATAGGTGGAGAAGTCACACCTCACAAGCCAAGCCACCTCAAGCTAAACAAGCCTCGAGGGTGTAAAAAATAGAAATAAGAGAATAACCCAAATGAAATAAAATTCAGAACACTAGAGCCAATAATCTCAAAGTGTCCTTTCTTACCCTTATTCTTTTTAACTTATGTTCGTAATTATGAAGAAGCTTTGAAAGGAATAGCAATAGTAGCCAGCTGCAATTGGGGTTCAACTGGGGCTTGATCCTTATCCGACTCAGACGTATCAGTTTCATGTGATCTCTTGATTCCTCCAACTAAAACAGTATATTTCATAGATGACTCTTCCATAGCTTCCATTTTGGAATTCTGTGTTGGTCTATATGTAGATTTTTCCTTGACTTTGTCTCTCGAAGGAGGATGCTCATATGGATGCCAACTTTTAGATTTAATCGATTGATCTTTTTCTATTTAGTCTATTGGTGTGAGGGCATGTGCTTTGGAGATGGCCAATTTGATGGCAAGAATGGCATCTAAATGTAGTGTTTTGATAATCCAAAGTTTGGATCTATAGGAAAAGGTCATGTTTTAATTGCATTTTATCTGGCAAGCCTTTGCTAGGATCCACCTCCACACAAATGACAGCGTAGGTGAAGAGTTTTTGCTAAAATCTCTCAAAATCCATCTTAAGGAATCTTCCCAAAGAATTTCCAATAGCTTCACACACTAAAGAGTGCCAAAAGGAAAGAGGAAGATTTGGGAGTCGAACCCAAAATTGGCATTTTGGACACCACCATAGTAGCAGGGTAAAAACCTAAAAACCAAGGGATTATAAAGAGCCCAGCTCTACCCCAAAACCATGGGCATTCCTTTAAAACATTTTGAAAAAATTTAAGGTAGAGAAACTAAACTATAAAGAAACCCTTCGAACATAAACATATCTCATACTCTTTAGTCCACGTCGAATAGATCCACTAATGCAGATCCTCTGATCAAAAACAGAATCCATTAAATCTACAAATAATAGCATATTCTTGAAAATCTGAAATTAAAGTATTTACCTCTAAGAGAGTCGCATGGTGAAACACTTGTACGTAGTTGAATGATTTTTTTGGGCACATGACGCAACATGAACGAAGGTGCGCACATGGAACGAGCGCAACAACATAGCCCCTGCCAACATAGCAAACGCAGTCAGAGACTTTTTACGTCTTTAGTTGTATATTCCAATGTACACTTGAATTCATCTATATCTAATATTGCCATTTATCTTTAAAAAAATTTATTAGTGTAATGAAATGCAAATATTATATTGTATATGAAAATTGTAACATGTGCTGTGTGTTGATTCTGTTATTTCTGCAATCAATATCATACGCAAATAATTGTATGGTTACAAACCATTCACAAAGATAATGATGTTTATAATCATAATTTTAAAAAATGTTATTCTACCGTACATTGTATGTTACTATTATATTTTTCTCCTTATACAAGCAGCCAAAGGATCAATAGTAATGGCAATTCTAAACTAGGATTAAAACTAAAGGCACTTCAATGGGAAGTCATTATATATGCCCTCCTATACACTTGAGTATTATTTATGGCTGTCGGAGAAGGCCAAGTGTGAAGCAATGGCGGAATGATACATCCCATCGTTGTTGATTTCCGTTGCTCGCAGCTCCCGTCTCAACCAGCGCGCCATCTCATCTGTTATCACCCTTGCCCTGCGCTTCCTCTTCCTCTTCATCTCCTCTTCCCCACAATGCGTCAACTTGCCTCCGCCATTGGTGTCTGATATCTTTGTTCGCATTGGAATCTGCGATGATGTCGCCGCAGGACACGGGTTCGAACCGTACAAACAGCTTCTTCTGCCGATTAAAGCAGAGGATCTCACACCTTTCGCTCCTGTCGCTGCCATGACTGCAAGCAATTCGAAGTAACGAAGATAAATATGTAAATGCTGTGATGATAATGCTATAATGTTGAGACATAATTTATAGGGTAGGAAGCGTAGGGTAGTGGAGAAAGTAAGCATATGCTTATTCCTTATGTGGACGGACCAAATGCGCAGACAGAATATGCTTGGAAATACTAGTTAATACAATTTGAACACGTTTCGGCAGCTTCCTTGCGCTTTCCGGAGTGCAACGCAAACAAAGAACGTAATTTTGTTTGCATCGGGGTATTTGAAAAAAAAAGTCATAATATATCGCTAGGTGGAAAACAATATCACCACAGAACAGTCGACGCAACAGATTGTTGGCGTTCTTGAAAAGATATCGTTAAGAATATTCTCCACAAACGTCCGAATCAATGAATAGTTGAGTTGTTATTCAAGTGGAAAGAAACCCAGCATGCGGGCATCGGTCATTGCGTAAGGGACGCACTCAATAAATGTCAAAATGACTTTTGCATGGCATTGCTTTCTGTCCAAGCAAATAAATTTCGTGTCATGCTTCCATTCCCTCCTATGTAATACAAATTTTGACCTTTTTATATGCCACTTATAGTGGATTTGGGTAGTCTCTTTTGTTTAACTATGTAGAAATTAGGTTTAAGACATTTACCGTCTCAAATTTATCTTTGGGGATAAAAGAGTTTAACAACACACTAATACACTATCAATAAGCATTCAAAAATAGTGTTGTTGACATTAATATGATGGTTATATATTATATATATATATATACTTCCACTTTTAGACTTCTTCAAATACATTTTCTATCTACTATAAATAATAAAATTATGATAACTATATTTGAATTACTTTAATATATATATATATATATATATATATATATATATATATATATATATATATATATATATATATATATATATGAATATTTATTAAAGTAATTCAAATATAGTTATCATAATTTTATTATTTATAGTAGATAGAAAATGTATTTGAAGAAGTCTAAAAGTGGAAGACTAGAATCTTAAATAATGAGTAGTGGGCACAAGTCCCTGCAGTAGTAGTGGAGTCTTTAGCAGATATATGACCTTTTTTCATTTGTGGTCATGTATCAGGGCAACATCAATATCAAGGCCCTAGTTTTTATTACAGAGATGTTGCACACTTAAGACCCTGTCGACTTCAGCTCCTCCCACTCTATACATTGTGGAAAAATAAGATGAAGTGCTTGCAGCAAAGATTTCTCAAATCTGAAATAAGTGGATTAATTTTTGAATTTAAAGATTATGCAATTATCTATATGTTTAATATATTTTGGCCTCAATCAAAAGATTTGAATCAATAGGTTGAGGCTACTTGGGCCAAAGAATGTGTGATCCATTTATGTTTTAAATAGTTTTTTGCAATCCAATTTTATGAAATTAAATATTATCAAAGAGTTTTTAAGGTGGGAATTTACTTTTGGGGAAGAGTTGGGCTCTTTGTTACCCATTGGTTGTTCAATTTTTATCCCTTAACAATGGTGCTTCCAAAATGCCATTTTGGGTTCAGCACCCAAATATCCCTCTTTCCTTCTTGCACCCCTCAATATGTGAATCTATTGGTAACATGATTGAAAGATTCATCAAGATAGATTTTGAGTGGTCTAAACAAGGGATGTATACCTATGCTTGTATATATTGTTAGCATAGCATATAGTCTTACATTATTTTTATATATTTTTTATAACTATTTATGTTGTACTAATCATCTAGTGTTCTCCCTTCCCGACAGTCAATTACTTAATTCAGGTAAACTAAGTTGTATATATTTTTACTACACTCTTTAGAATAAAACAATCCAGTTCCAGTTTAGTTTGATAACAATTTTGGTATCATAGCTTCAATCGCTTGATAGACATCTACTTGG
This sequence comes from Torreya grandis, assembly GCA_037957365.1. Taxonomy (NCBI): domain Eukaryota; kingdom Viridiplantae; phylum Streptophyta; class Pinopsida; order Cupressales; family Taxaceae; genus Torreya; species Torreya grandis. Next base: position 2,248,163 of record JARHVA010002509.1, read on the forward strand.
AAAAAGACGTAATACAACAAGGCGATAGCGATGAAGGAAGAGCCTTTGCCTTCATCTGGTTAATGTGGAGTAAAATAAATCCTACGAACTACTAAAAAACATGACTTGAAGTAAAGAAGATACAGACCTAGCAATAAAATTCCAATGATTTGGGTAAGCATTAGAGAGCATAAGATAATTGACTCAACCCATGCTTGATAACAATTTAATGTAGACCTACAAAAGTATCTTTCTCTCTTCCAACATTTCCTCTTGATATGGAGACATAGAGAATTGAGCCTTTGTCCAACAAGGAGAAACTTACCGTGAAGAATCATTGCTCACAGCCAAACCTAAAGATGAAGTATCAAGTGAAAGCATGATTGATGCCTAGCATGTAATCAAATTCTATTAGTGATTAATGCCTAGCACGTATATAATTAAAACATTTAGTGTAGCATAGAAGGAAGCACCCATGTTGAAAGAAGCCATGTTTGAATATGTATAATGTAATAATCTATTATGTTTGGTAAATATGAACATAGACCCTAGTTGAGAGTCATGACCTAAAGATAAGAGGACAAAGAGATCAAAAAATCCCATAGAGATGAGACATGAGTGAGACCATCACGTATGTCTAGTATTGGAATCGCTAAAAGCCACCAAAGAGACTCGTATGTTTTGGAAACTATCATGATGCTCAAAAAAACTCCAGTTCTAATTTTCCTTCTTAAAATCCCTCCGTGACTGTGGTAACCTTCAGTTTAATGAGATAATTTGAAAGGGAATTCTGGAATATTTATTATTCAACATGCACTGCCAAGCAAGGAGAATACTAGCAGGATTCAAAGCTAAATATGATGTAGACTATGAAGATGAGGTTAATTGCCCCAAAAATCATCCTCATCTCTCATCACATAATTATCAAGCTCATCTCCAAGCTCAATTTTCCCACCAGTGAGCAAAAAGACTTGTAATTATCTTTCATAGCAATAAAATAATTTATTTTTCTTTACAATGTCTATTTTAAAATTACTTCTCTCTGACACCCAACTTCTCAAAGGGCCAAACTATGCTACCTGGAAAATGAAGATATGTACCATCCTTTAGTTTGAAGGACTATGGCGCATCATGACAAGGACTGTGTAAGTTCCTACTAAGCCTGATGCACTCATGAAATATGAAATGGATAATTCTAAAGCATTGATGCTGATTATGTTAAGCATCACTGATGATGTGCAACTACATGTCAGAGATGTAGATAGAGAAAAGATAGCATGGGATAAATTAGCAACCATCTATGAGGTGAAAAATAGGACCAAGATCCTCCATCTATAGTCGAGACTTCACACACTCTATAGAGTCTGATGAGAAAGTCAAGGAATTCTTACATCGAGTGGTTAAGCTACAAATGGAATTATTAACACTTAGTGAGATGGTAGATGACCAAATCTTGATCTAGATTACCCTGAGAGCACCCCCTTCCTAATTTAGAGTGTTTATCATGATCCTGAATGTCTCCAAACAAACAGTGGCAATCCAAGAACTCATGATCCTATTGCATAAAAAAGAAGCATCAACTCAGTCAAGGATGAGTTAAAAGACAAAGCTCTAATCTCAAAGAAGAAATGAGGTTATAAATCTCACAAGGGACCTTTAGAGAAGTAACCATGAAAATAACAATAACAACTATCTTGACATCAGAAACCATAAAAGTTGAAGAGGTGGTCTCACATCTGTCGAACCAACACTCATGACATGGACAAATATTGGTATAATGGCCTAAAACAAGGTTATTCTAGTAAATAAAGAACATCAGGGTGTGATAATTCTCAAAAATTGAAAAGAAGTCCCCATCGGTAGTAGTAAAAGGGACATCTCGTAGCTCAACAAGACGATGGATTTATGAAGAGACACCTGAAGAAGACAATTATAGTGCACATAATAACTTAGTGATAGTCTCTTAGACCTTGCAACCCATGATTAATATCTAGTTGATAGACTTAGGTTCCACTAAACACATGTCAGGTGATAGGAATCTATTTGATTTGCTAACAGACCAACCCACTGGAGATCAGGTTAGGATTGTTGATGATAAAGAGTATGTTGCAGAAGGAATAGGCCAAGTCACCATTTCAATTGGAACATGGAAATGTACACTTTTAAAGATACTATATGTTCCTGGATTAACATCCAAACCTCTTATGAGTCAATCATCTTTTGAATCATCATCTAAAGGTGCAGTTTATTATTGATAATGGCATCAAATCCTGCTTGATCTTACGAAAGGTATAGTTATTACTAAAGCATTCTTGAAAGATAAATTATTTGCTTTAGATGTTGTTTCATCCTCTATAGTATATATATATGGCTCTATGATAAAATCTACTGCTCTCTAGCACTACCATTATGGTCACTTGTCTATTGGATCTTTGTACTAGTTGAGTTCAAAAGAGATGGTACATGGACTTCCCAAGTTGTCTAGTTCTTTGTCATTTTTCCCTGGATGTCTTGTATGTAAACAACATGGATATCCATTCAAGATAAGCTCTTTTCATGCAAATAAATGTTTTGATGTTGTTCATACCGATCTAAATGGACCATTACCTACTTCATTTTTGGGATATAAGTACTTCCAACTATTCATGGATGACTACTCTTGGAAGACATGGGTGTTTTCCTAAAGAAGAAGAGTGAGGCCCTTCATCATTTCTAGGTCTTCTATTAGTAGGTTGTGAAGGAGACTAGACAACCTCTTCTTCACCTTCACTCATATTGAGGGGGAAATTCACATCAAAGAAGTTATTAGCATTCCTGAAAAATAAAGAATCAAACAAAATTTAAATGTTCCCTACACACCCCGATAGAATAGCATTATTGAGTGATGCAATCACATAGTAATGGAAATAGCTCACTACATGCTATTAACAACAAAGCTAGAGAAATAATATTGGGTAGAAGTAGTCCAAACAATTATTTATCTTCTCAATAGGGCACCAATAAAGATTTTATAAGATAAAACTCTAAAAAAAGTATGGAGTTGTAAAAATCCATTGAATTCTCATTTACGAGTGTTTGGTTTCAAAGCATATATGCATGTTCTAGCTCAAAATAGGAAGAAACTCGAGTTAAAAACACTCCTGTGAATCCTATTGAGCTATAGCACTACCTCCAAAGCATACGATCTCAAGGATCCTCAAATGAAGAAAATCTATGAATGTAGAGATGTGGTTTGTGATGATTCATCCTTTGACTTAGTGATGTAGAAAGAATAATCAACACTAACCACCTCTCACTAATTATTCTCTGAGTCAGATGATAAAGAGACTTCTCATAGAGAAAATGAGCTACAAATGGAGGTGTATGTTGATCTTTGAGAAAAAGAACATCCACCAGGTGGTTCTTCACATCAGCAAGGTAGTTCTTCACATCAACGGTAGAGTTCCCATTCAAAGTGGGTAAGAAACACCATTAAAGACTTCTATGTGAAATTTCCCCATAATATTTCATTCAGAGTTAGAATGAGGATTCAGATAAGAAATGAGGTAAATTTTGCACTCAATAATATAGTAGTTGATAGCACTGAACTTGATAATGTTTGAGAAGAACTAAGTCAACCTCAGTGGAAGAAATCTATGGATGCTAAGTATGACTCACTAATGTAGAATCAGATTTGGGAACTTATCAATCTACCTATAGGAAAGAAACCCATAGGTTATAAATGGGTTTTCAAAACTAAATACAAGGTACATCGATCCATTGATAAACATAAAACATGAATTATAGTAAAGGGATAATCTCAAAAAGAAGGCATTGAATATGAAGAGACATTTTCACCCACTTCAAAGATCAAGACCATTAGAGTTGTTTACACACTAGCAACACAAAATGGATGGAAATTTCAAAAAATAGATGTCAAGAGTGTTTTCCTTAATGGTTATCTTAATGAATAAGTGTACATGACCTAACTAGAAGGATTTGTTGATGAAAATTATCCTAAAAAGGTATGTCATCAAATAACTATATGGACTGAAACAAGCTCCTAGGGTATAGTACATCAAGATAGATGATCACCTTTTGCAGCATAGTTTTACATGTAACTCCTTAGATTCTAACTTATACATAAATTAGGGACATAAATCATCATTCTTATTTTGTATGTAGATGATCTTGTGATCACTGGAAGTTCAGAAGATCAAGTTTATATTATGAATAATGAATTCAAAATATCCTTTGACATGACCAATTTGGGGCTACTTCATTATTACATTGGCTTGGAGATATGGCAAAAATAGAATCACATGTTTATCTCCTAGATAAAATATGCCAAGACACTCCTAGAAACGTATATAGTGTTAGATTGTATAACTCTTTAAACACTAATGGAGAAAAGTTTACAAATTTCTCAATTTTAGGACTCACCTCAAGTGGATGCAACTCTCTATAGATAGCTCATTGGGAGTTTCATATACTTGAACTGCACCAAACTAGATATATGTTTTGCTATGAGATATCTCTCCAAATTCATGTAGGAGCCAAAAAAATGTCATTGGGCTGTATAAAAGCATGTTTTAAAATATTTATAAGGTACACTTGAGTATGGTCTAGAATACAAGAAGAATACTCAATTCTTCTTCAAGGGATACACTGACTCAGACTATGCCAGATCTGTTGATGAAAGAAATTCAATGTTAGAATACATATTTCACCTTAGATCTAGATAGATTTAATGTATTAATAAGAAGAAAATTATTTTAACTCTCTCATCCACTAAGGTATAGTATCACACCACACGTGGAGTTTTGTGTGAAGTGATATGGTTACATCGCATTTTGATTGATATGGGCATTAGTGAAGAGAAGCCATCTATTATTCATTACAATAATCAAGGTGTGTTGAAGCTTGTGAAAAATCCTATTTTTCATGAAAGAACCAAGCACATTGAGGTTGAATGTTATTACATTCAAGATCAAGTCTTAAACCACTACATCTAGCTCTAGTACTAACCAACAGATGCATAGATCACTGATATACTCATCAAATCCCTTGAAAAGGTGCAATTTAAGTTGTTTAGGGGGTATATTTGTAAAACTAATGTTATAAGGGGAGGGGGTGGGGAAGAGGGAATGTTAGCATAGTGTATAGTCTTACATTATTTTTATATATTTATTATAACTATTTCTATTGTATGAATCTTCTAGTGTTCTCCCTTCTCGATAATCATTTACCTAATTTAGGTAAACTAAGTTGTATATATTTATGCTACACTCTTTAGAATAAAATAATCCAATTCTAGTTTAGTCTGATAACATATATGTGGAAGTGGACCTTAGAAAAGGTCTTACAGATAGAATCTAGTTGAAACATTATAATTTCCATTAGTTTCAAATGTTAGATTATGAAAACACTACCTTTAGATACTATTTATGCTAATAAACTGGCCATCTCCAAGTGGTTTGTCCTCATGCAAGTATGCCAAAAAATAAAAAATGATTAGTCTTCTCATCCTAAAGGCTGGCAACCATATGAGCACACTATTCCAACCAAGGTCACAAAAAAGTGTAAAGATGGCACATAGAATAAAGAAGGTTCAATTTTTTTGGAGAACTGATAGTGGCAAAATCCTCTTGGAAAATAAAATTTGTACGTAATGGAACAAGAGGAAATATCAAAAGATCACATGATTCTCAAACTTTTGAATCTAATAAGGAGTATCCATTATTTGTACCTAAGTACAATAATGCACTTTCAATGGTTATTATTATCCCAATGGATATTGGTCATCTAGAGTGCCGGACTAAGGCTCAAAATAAAAAGGGAAAAAGTTCATCTTGTGCATATGAGATGTGACCATTTCTTTTTTTTTCTCTTCCATTTTCTCTTTCTATCCTTTTGTAATATTATCCTATCTTGCTTGGTGTGGCTTGGATTTTGGGGTGTGATTTTTCCACTCATATTTTTTGTATGACTAGCGGTATACTATAAATTATCTTATCAATAAATTTACACTTTTTAATATATATTGAAAAGTGTAAATTTATTGATAAGAAAATTTATAGTATACCGCTATTCATACAAAAAATACAAGTGGAAAAATCACACCCCAAAATCCAAGCCACACCAAGCAAGATAGGATAATATTACAAAAGGTTGGCAAGAGAAAAATACAAAAGAAAAAATAAAAAATGGTCACATCTTGATATATCATCCTCTTTCTTGTCTTCCATTTTCTTCAATTCTTGAATAACATATTTTTATGAACTATCATCCTTTAAGTTAGTGATGAATATAATAATCCTTTTTTTTGTATTGAACATATAATATTTGTCTAATATATGTGAAACATCTCTAGAATGAAAAAGAAAATAGAGATTTATAGATAGTATCCATTCACAAACATATGAGTGAGACTATAGATTTTGTATAGTATTATTTTTATACTTGAACATAGTGGAAATAAAGATACCCAATCCATTTTGATGTTTAAAATCTAGGATCTCATGGATAGTATTTGAGAGATATTTATGCCCCTCCGATCTTATTCCCATATTAAATTCAGTCCTAGTGCAAGTTGTTATGACCAACACTAGAGCTAATCAACTGGATACCTAATACTTTTTTCTTAATATCAATCCAAATGTTAGAGATACGTATGCAACAAGTACTAAATTATGAATCATACAAAATTTAGTACAAGAGCTTGAATAATGACCTGATAGCCTTGAAATAAGAGTAACATGAGGATATCCCAAAATTACCAACAAAACACTAAGTATAATAGCTCAAATGTTCATGCATGCAATAATTCATGTACACAAATATAGAATTCAAAAAACAAACTCAATTTACAAACTAGAGAGATTGAGTGGCTAAGTTAAGATTACTAATATAAGATTGAATTAAATTTATCTATGACTAACTTGAGATAAACTAGGCTAAAATATAAATCAAAGAAATTATATATAATGTTATTATTCATGATGTGCATTAATATTATTCACCTAATATTGAAAATTTTGGGAAATCAAATAATTTATTGTAAATAAAATAATTAATAAATTTCCTACTATTGGAATGTGTATGCAAAAAATAATTTACATGAAACATATATAATAATTGTGAGTCCAAACCGATTAAAAACTTTTACCTTCATAATGCATACCAACATTTGTAATCTTCTCTTTCTTACTTGTGTCAAGAAAATTCTATTTCATTTTAAATTATTTTATGATTGGCCTAATAATCATCAACCACATTGAATGACTTTCCAAGGCTTGAATGGAATAAGGATAATCATCAACCACATTGAATGACTTTCCAAGGCTTGAATGGAATAAGGAAATCATACTTTATATATTATATCAAACACATTATATGGAGTTTATGTATGTTGATAGTGAAGGATTTACCCAAAGAATAATCATCAATGACAAAGTATGAAAGTATGAAAATAAATAAATCACAAGACAAGTTACCTCTCAAGGTGTAAACCATAAATAAGACAAGAATTTTGAAGTGTAAAACCGAACATATCAAATAAAAACTCATGTGATATTATTAGAAAGATTGTTACCAAAATTTCCATGAGTAAAATATTGAATCAAGAGCACAAGAAAAGAAGTAAGGGAGAGATATGAGATTATAGTGAGAAAATTAAGGGAAGAAGGACTCTTTTATAAAATTAGAGAATAAGAATGGGAATTAAAAAAAATCCATTATTACCTTACAATCTTCCTATATGTATTTCATTTGTGACCTAGTCCCTTAGAAAGTGAAGGAAGTTATGTGTCATGTAGGGGAATAAGTAACTCCCAAATCTTAAAGGATCATAAAGAGGTGAGTGACACCTCATTGAATCTAGATTTATATGAATTAATAATTCACATAAATAAAAAATCTACACACATAAAAATGAACATAGGATAAAAATAAATTATCTTAAATAATGGGTAATCCTAAAACTCTCCCTTAAAATTTATTTAGGGTTTTAAAAACAAAAAAAGAAGAGAGTAAACATCACTAACTCTCCCCTTTGATGATAATGTCCTTCAATCTTAATTTGTTATAAAATAATATAAATTTTTATTTACATAATAGCTTAGTGAAGATATCAGTGAGTTGTTCTTAAGTAGGATAGAAAGAGAGAAGAATTTGATTGTCTTCAAGAAGTTTGTGCTAAAATTGATATTAAATATCAATGTGATTGGACCTTGCATGAAAAATTATATTTTTTTGCTAATATAATGGCACTTTGATTATCACTAAAAATTGAAGTAGCCATATGTTGAGGGTGGCCCAAATCTACAAGAAGTCTTCTAGCCAAATAACTTTCTTTACAACATGATTCTAAGCTTTATACTTAGCTTTCATGGAAGATAACAATATAATAGTCTAATTATTAATATTATATGAAATGGTGATGGAACTCAAATTTTAAAAAATAACCACTTGTGGATCTACAATCATTAGGATCACTAACCAAATTAGAGTACCTATAATATAATGAATAATTATTTTAGTAGATTTAAAATGAGTAGATTGTGTTTAGATATAAAATTAGAAATCAATCCAATAGAAAAAGTAATGTCAGTACGAGTATGAGTTAGATAATTGAAACTGCTAACTAATTATCTATATAGATTTGGATCAATAGTTTTATTTTTCATGTTAGTAACTTATCACCAAGTTCACAAAGAGTAGAAACATGTTTGTAATCTAACGTATTAAAACTAGATAATAAGTCATATGCATATTTAGATTGAGAAATAGAAATGTTATTTTCTTCTTGCCAAACTTGTATGCTTAATAAATAATTTAAGAGACACAAATTAGTCATTTCAAAGGTATTATTCAAAGAATTATTAGTATAATAAACCATTAAACTATTACTACCATTTATGATTAAGTCATCAACATACAAAATAATGATAACTATGTCATTTGGAGTATTTTTGACAAAAATATTTGGATCATTAGAACTATGAGTAAAGCCTTGAACTATAAAAAAATAATATATTTTAAAGTATTATTATCTAGGAGATTGTTTCAAACCATAAATATTTTTGTTTAACTTGTAAATAATATTTTAATTGCCTTTATTAATAAAATCAACGGATTAAGACATGTAAATTTATTCATTCAACTCACCATTTAAAAAAATACTCTTAACATCTATTTGATAAACAAGCCAATGCATGTGAGCAGTTAAAACTAAAACAACTGTAATTATGAGCATCATGGCAAGATGAGCAAAATTTCCATTATAATCAATTCCTTCAATTTGTGAAAACACTCTAACAACTACTCTAGAATTATATTTTTCAATTTGATTATCAAAATTGAACTTAGTTTTAAACAACTATTTACAACTTACCGAGGGATGCCCTTTAGGGAGAGGGACTAAGTCCCAAGTGTTATTAGAAATCAAAGAGTTTTATTCATCATGCATAGATTTTTTCTAATGAAGGTGACCTTGAGATTTTTTTAGTTTTTGATGATCATTATTTTGTCTAAGTTTAGACATCAAAACATAATTACAAAATTGTTGCCTAGTTCTATGACTATCATTAAGATTTACATTAATTCTAGAATCTTATATAGTAGTCTTAGCCCACTTAGGCATAGTTTTTGGTGGTGCAAGACTAGAAAAAAGGGAATTAACTTTAGGAAAAACATCACTATACACCAAATCATTAGAATCATCACTCGTTTCAAAAATAAAAGAAGCATAAACTATACCAAGAGAATCCAAATTAGAAGCATAATCAAGTATGTCATTTTCATCAATTTTAATATCTCTTTTAATGTTGATTTTTTTAGTTTGAGTATCATACACTCTATAAGATTTAGATGATTCATCATAACCAAAAAAGATAAAAGTGTCTTCTTTATAATCTAGTTTATTACATTTTTATATTAGAATTTGAACAAATGCACCATAGCTAGAAACACATAAAGGCTTCAAATTAGGTTTTCTACCACTAAGCTTTTTTAAGGTAATATTTAAAACAAATTTAGTGGTACTCCTATTGATTAGATATACAACACAATACATTGCTTCAACTCAAAATTTATAATGCATGTTTTTAGCATGCAACATACACTTATCCATTTCAGTGATAGTTATATGTTTACGTTCAGTCATACCATTTTACTCATATGTGTAGGAAAGAGTTTTCTCATGTTTAATACCTTGTTGCTTATAATATTTAATAGAATTATTTTTATCATAATCGATACCATTATCAGTGTGTAATATGTGTAAATAACAATAGGATTAATTTTTAATAAAGGTATGAAACTCAATAAAAGTGTCTAAAACTTGATCTGTAATTTTTAATAAGTAAATCCAAACTTTCCTAGTGTAATCATCAAAAAAAGTTAAATCATACTTTTTACTATTAATAGAAGGATTTTTTATAGGTCCTAAGATATCACTATGAACTAAATGAATCTTTTTAGTAGCACATCAAAAGTGATGCTCAGGAAAAACATTTCTATGAATTTTACCATCCATATAACCACTACAAGTAGAAGTAGTGAGAGGAATGTTCGGTAAACCTTGCACCATATTAAGTTTGTTCATAAGTGTAATACTTTGATAATTTATATGCACTAATATTTCATGCCACAAGTTAGCATCATTAGAAATAAGTAAATCGTGAAAAGAGGAGGAAGAAGATAGTCTACTAAATTTGAACAAACTATCATTATCTTAAAAAAGTAGTAACTACTTGAAAATCTTGCTTAGTAGATTTAACATAATAACTATCATTATAAAAATATATTTTATAATATTATTTTCATAATTGAGGAATATAAATCAAGTTAAATTTTAAATGAAGAACAAATAAGATTTTATGCAATTCACCATTAAAGATTTTAATAGTTCCTATGGATTCAACATTGCAAGAAGAATAATTTGAAGGATTGAATGATTGTTAGAAAGATTTGGTTCTAAATAAGTAAACAACATAGCATTATATTTCATATGTTGAGTAGCCCCAGAATCAACAATCCATTCAATAGGAGAAGCATGCAAATAATAAGTAAAAATAACTCTAGTATTAGACTTATATTTAGCTTGAATCTTAGTGTTACTAGTGCTAGCATTATCTTTGACCTTCATATTTTCACTTTTGATATCATGTTTTTTCTTAAATTAGTGATTTTTATCATGACTATTTTTGTCACAATAATTACACTCTAACTTTTTCTTAGATTTGAAGTTAGATTTTGTATCTTTATTATCATGTGTATTATTAGACTTAGCATGTTCATTGTTATTCTTATACATTGGTGTTTAGAAATAGAAGCATGTTCATTAGTCTTAAGACTAATAAATTAAATCAACTTTTATTCTTATTGAAACAATAAGGTATAAAATCAGTCAAACATCAACAAAGTAGATAAAGTAAGAAAAGCTAGTTATGAATGAACATTTATAATAAATTATTGAAAAGGTTAAATCAAATATTTTTTCATGATAATATGAATCAAATTCAAATCAAAAAAATGGATTCCTAAACTAGGTAATTGACAATGCAAAGAATAAAATTTAATCAATAAATCATTCATAATTTTGACATTATACTTTAAATCAAACAATTGATCTTGAATTTGAATTCTTTAAGATTCATTCACAATGTCATAAGCAAATTTAAATTTAAACCATGTAGTGGAGCAAAGAAGATAACCATCAATATGTACATGAAATTAAAAGGTCATGTCTATGATATTCAATCCTAAGGCTTCATTATTTTTTGCTTACCATATCTCTTGAACTTTAATGAAGGTAGTCTTTATATCAAGTTTGAGGTCTGTGTCATTTACTACATGCACAAAGTATATGAAAGCGAATATGTATTGTATATGTGATTTCCATAAGTGGTAATTGACTTGAGTTTATATTCGAGCAAACAATTGAATCATTATTTCTCAAAATCTCACCCAAACCCTAAAAAATGAATAGGCAAAAAAAAACACTTAAATAAAAAAGGTGCAAAGGAAGGGAAAGAAAGACAAAGAAAATACTTAACTAAAATGCAAAATAGATATCAAACAAAAAATGGGAGCCATAAAAAGATAAAGAATTTTAAAAAATAATTACAAGATGGCAATTAAAAATCTTCTAGATTAAAAAGGAAAAGATAATAACAACTGTTTTTAAAATATTTTGATTACATGAACTTATACCAAAAAAATGTAAATTATTTTAATGGTAATCTCACTCCAAAACATTAAGAATTAACAAGATTTGATCAGAGTGAAAATATAACATACAACAATGTAGACTTTTCCTTTTTTCTATTTTTGATTTTGAATGTCTCACAAATCTAAATAAAAAATTTAATGTTTATATATATATATATATATATATATATATATATATATATATATATATATATATATGAACTTTTTTTTTCTTAAATTCAAATCTTAAAATCTCAAAACAAAACAAAAAAGGTAAGGATTTTTTTTTGGTAATAAAAACATGCATTAAACCTACATACAAATTTGGAGACAATGATCATTTTTTGAAGTGACAAAGAAATAAATATTTATATAAATCACATGAATTCTTAAATTAAAAGGCCAAGTATAAGACCAAGATAGCCTTGTTTTTTTAATTGCTTTAAAAAATTAAAATGGGCTGATCTATAAATGTGGTGATTCAATAAAAATAAAACACCATGTGCTAATTAAATTTTAATGAACTAATGATAAAAAAAAGATTGGCTATGAGTATTTGTAGCCAACTTAGTAAAACAAAATGCACCTATAAAGACAAAAGAGAATGCCAAGTTAGAGAAGAGTACTGCCAGCAGTAGGAAGATGATGTATGTCTCAAAAGGGGCGTCTTATAACTTGGGAGGGAGGGGCACCGATCCAAAAAATGTAGGAGTATCTATGAACAATAGGGGTGCAAAGGAAAAAAGAGACAAGGCATAGGTATAGTCGACATGCTAGATAAAAATGTGGCCCAGAAAGTGGTGACACCCTAGGTAGAAAGCTAAAAAACTCTGATAAGAACTAGTTTAAAAAATGAGATATCAAAAATTATATTAGTGAACAAAGGAAATACAGGTAGAGTGATTTTTTTTTGAGTTATTTTAAAGTGAGCAAACATAAAATATATGCCTCGATAGAAAAATATTACAAATACCATAAAGTGATCAATAATAATTAAGGAACTAAGAAAATTCAAAAATATTTAAAAAGCAGAAATATATGTTGAGAATAAAATGGAGATCTCAAAATAAATATGAGTGTTATATAACTAATAATAAATCTAATCAAAAATCAAAAATCTGAAAGCAAATATTTATTAGTAATGTATATTATTTTCATTTATGTGCATGCAACACATAACTACTTGGAGTGCCTCTTAACCAAGGGAAAGAAAGAAACTAGTCATTTTAAATAAGCTATAACAATGATTTAAAGACAAATAATTTCAGAGAGAGAGAGAGAGAGAGAGAGAGAGAGAGAGCAGGGGTAGAACCTACATAAGAAAATCCAAAAATTCTCCTAAAATTTTTTCACACTTTCAACAAAACATCAATAAGATGATCTTATCTCTAATGCCATGAAGGATTTATCACAAGAATAATCATCAATGATAAAGTATGAAAGTGCAGAAATAAATAAATCACAAGATAAGTTACCTCTCAAGTTACAAACCATAAATGAGACAATAATTTTAAAGTGGGAAACCAAATGTATTAGAAAAAATCTACATGAATTTATTAGAATGCTTAATACTAAAATATCCACAAGTACAAGATTGAATCAAGAGCACAAGAGAAAAAAGAGAGCTATATATGAGATTATATTGATGAAATGATGAGAGGAATAGCTCTTTTATAGGCTAGAGGAGAAAAATGAGAGTTACAAGGAATCTCATTATTACTTTACAAGCATCTTATGTGTGTGTTGCTTATGATCTAGTCCCTTAAAAATTAAAGGGAGGTGTGTGAAATATGAAGGAAGGAGTTACTCATGCAAATAACTTCCAAATCGTAAAAGAGCACAAAGAGGTGAGTGACACCTCATGGAATCCAAATTTATCTAAATTAATAATTCATATAAATAAAAATTCCACATGCATAAAAAATAACTTAAGATAAAAATAAATTATCTTACATAAAGAGTAATCATAATAGATAGTAAGATCCCTTAGTTTCTTCTTCCATCGAATGGAGTTTCTTATTTCAACATATGTACAATAACTATACATACATACCTTAGAATATCTATTGAAAAAATGTTGTCTTTTAAGGTATATTCATTACATATACTGTAAAAAGAGATGAAACATGCTCTATATGTTTTCATAGATGAAATGAGTTTCATATTACCATAATTGTTCTCAAGAGTTTAAATTTATTAGAAGAACTCATTCCTAAATGAATGTAAGTAATTTTTGGGGAAGTTAATAACTCTTTTTGGTGTTCCTAGACAACTTACACATATGAAGGACATTTCATTATATGTAGATAACCCTAACTCTTAAATCGTTATTTTTTATGATGTGTGTGCATGTGGACTCATATGTGTGTGTATTAATAAGTCAGTGTGAGTTTATCATATGTTCTATATGTGCTCACTATATATGTAAGTAGAAAATGTGTGAAGAGATTACCAGACACATTTTTTATTGCATTGACATTAGATATCATTTTTAGAAAAATGTTAACTAACTCAAAAAAGATGACATTTATTTCCGACTATCTAACCTCCACCATTGTATGTATATATATATATATATATATATATATATATATATATATATATATATATATATATATATATATATATATATATATATATATATATATATACATATATATATATATATAGACATATATATATATATACATATATATATATATATATATATATATATATATATATATATATATATATATATATATATATATATATATATATATATAGAGAGAGAGAGAGAGAGAGAGGGGTTGGGTGAGGGGAGGGGGGTTGATGGAGCGGGGAGGGGAGATTGTTAATAATTTTACTTCATAAAAATGAGGTTTGAGTTGATGATGTTTGATTTAAAAGTGAAAAATATTTTTTGCAAGCTAGTTAACCACATCCTCCTTTATTGATAACATGATGTTGTCAAATTTAGGTTATTTTCATAATGTTATTTTTAAACATTAAAGAAACAAAGCTTAAACATGAATATTGGGAAGTAGTTATGATTTAATAAGTTAATCTTCAGCGAATAATTTCATGAACATGTTAAATGAATGTTTTTTATTCATTTTTTTTTCAAGTTTTTGTATCTATTTTAATATATTCTAGTGTAAATATTTTAGTAAACTATTTTTCACTGCCTTGACTTAGTATTTAGTTTATTATCAAACGTTCAACCATTTTATCTAATGGAGTCCCAAGTTCCCTTAATTTTGGGTTTAATACATTATTCCAGATACATAACATATGGGATGGTTAGTATTGTGTCAATTAACTCATGCAATGGCTTGTATGTATTTGTTAGCTAATTAAAAACCTCATTTAAAAGTGCATTTGGGAAGTTGATAGGCATGGGGGGGATTGTTAAGAATTTTAATTCATAAAAATGAGGTTTGAGTTGATGATGTTTGTTTTAAAAGTCAAAAATATTTTTTGCAAGCTAGTTAACCACATCCTCCTTTTTTCACCACATGATGTTGTCAAATTTAGGTTATTTTCAGAATGTTATTTGTAAACACTAAAGAAACAAAGCCTAAACATGAAGATTGGGAAGTAGTTATGATCTAATAAGTTAATCTTCAGTGAATAATTTCATGAACATGTCAAATGAATGTTTTTTATTTACTTTTTTTTCAAGTTTTTGTATCTATTTTAATATATTATAGTGTAAATATTTTAGTAAACTATTTTTCACCCCCTCAACTTAGTATTTAGTTTATTATCAAATGTTCAACCATTTGATCTAATGGAGTCCCAAGTTCCCTTAAATTTGGCTTTAATACATTATTCCAGATACATAACATATGGGATGGTTAGTATTGTGTCAATTAACTCATGCAATGGCTTGTATGTATTTCTTAGTTACTAAAAAACCTCATTTAAAAGTGAATGTGGGAGGTTGATAGGCATGGGGGGGATTGCTAAGAATTTTAATTCATAAAAAAGAGGTTTGAGTTGATGATGTTTGTGTTAAAAGTCAAAAATATTTTTTACAAGCTAGTTAACCACATCCTCCTTTTTTGACAACATGATGTTGTCAAATTTAGATTATTTTTAGAATGTTATTTGTAAACATTAAAGAAACAAAGCTTAAAAATGAAGATTGGGAAGTAGTTATGATCTAATAAGTTAATCTTCAACGAATAATTTCATGAACATGTTAAATGAATGTTTTTTATTCATTTTTTTTTTCAAGTTTTTGTATCTATTTTAATATATTATAGTGTAAATATTTTAGTAAACTATTTTTCACCACCTCGACTTAGTATTTAGTTTATTATCAAACGTTCAACCATTTGCTCTAATTGAGTCCCAAGTTCCCTTAATTTTGGGTTTAATACATTATTCCAGATACATAACATATGGGATGGTTAGTATTGTGTCAATTAATTCATTCAATGGCTTGTATGTATTTGTTAGCTAATTAAAAACCTCATATAAAAGTGCATGTGGGAAGTTGATAGGCATGGGGGGGATTGTTCAGAATTTTAATTCATAAAAATGAGGTTTGAGTTGATGATGTTTGTTTTAAAAGTCAAAAATATTTTTTAAAAGCTAGTTAATGACATCCTTCTTTTCGGAAAACATGATGTTGTCAAATTTAGGTTATTTTCAGAATGTTATTTGTAAAAATTAAAGAAACAAAGCTTAAACATGAAGATTGGGAAGTAGTTATGATCTAATAAGTTAATCTTCAGCGAATAATTTCATGAACATGTTAAATGATTGCTTTTTCTTCATTTTTTTTTCAAGTTTTTGTATCTATTTTAATATATTCTAGTGTAAATATTTTATTAAACTATTTTTCACCAACTGGACTTAGTATTTACTTTATTATCAAACACTCAACCATTTGATCTAATGGAGTACCAAGTTCCCTTAATTTTGGGTTTAATACATTATTCCAAATACATAACATATGGGATGGTTAGTATTGTGTCAATTAACTCATGCAATGGCTTGTATGTATTAGTTAGTTAACTAAAAACCTCATTTAATATCTAACATATGGGATGGTTAGTATTGTATCAATTAACTCATGCAATGCCTTGTATGTATTAGTTAGTTAACTAAAAACCTCATTTAAAAGTGCATGTGGGAAGTTGATATGCATGGGGGGGGGGGGGGGGGGGGGCGGGGGGGTGGGGTGGCTGGGGCGCAGGAGGGGGATGGATGGGGGTGGGGCGCAGGAGGGGGATGGATTGTTAAGAATTTTAATTGATAAAAATGAGGTTTGAGTTGATGATGTTTGATTTAAAAGTGAAAAATATTTTTTGCAAGCTAGTTAACCACATCCTCCTTTTTTGATAACATGATGTTGTCAAATTTAGGTTATTTTCATAATGTTATTTTTAAACAATAAAGAAACAAAGCTTAAACATGAATATTGAGAAGTAGTTATGATTTAATAAGTTAATCTTCAGCGAATAATTTCATGAACATGTTAAATGAATGTTTTTTATTCATTCTTTTTTCAAGTTTTTGTATCTATTTTAATATATTATAGTGTAAATATTTTAGTAAACTATTTTTCACCGCCTCGACTTAGTATTTTGTTTATTATCAAACGTTCAACCATTTGATCTAATGGAGTCCCAAGTTCCCTTAATTTTGGGTTTAATACATTATTCCATATACATAACATATGGCATGGTTAGTATTGTGTCAATTAACTCATGCAATGGCTTGTATGTATTTGTTGGTTAATTAAAAACCTCATTTAAAAGTGCATGTTGGAAGTTGATAGGCATGGAGGGGATTTTTAAGAATTTTAGTTCATAAAAATGAGGTTTGAGTTGATGATGTTTGTTTTAAAAGTCAAAAATATTTTTGGCATGCTTGTTAACCACATCCTCCTTTTTTGACAATGTGATGTTGTCACATTTAGGTTATTTTAAGAATGTTATTTGTAAACATTAAAGAAACAAAGCTTAAACATGAAGATTGGGAAGTAGTTATGATCTAATAAGTTAATCTTCAGTGAATAATTTCATGAACATGTTAAAAGAATGTTTTTTATTCATTTTTTTTTCAATTTTTTGTTTCTATTTTAATATATTATCGTGTAAATATTTTAGTCAAATATTTTTCACTGCCTTGACTTAGTATTTAGTTTATTATCAAACATTCAAGCATTTGATCTAATGGAGTCCCAAGTTCCCCTAATTTTGGGTTTAATACATTATTCCATATACATAACATATGGGATGGTTAGTATTGTGTCAATTAACTCATGCAATGGCTTGTATGTATTTTTTAGTTAATTAAAAACCTCATTTAAAAGTGCATATGGGAAGTTGATAGTTATGGGGGGGATTGTTAAGAATTTTAATTCATAAAAATGAGGTTTGAGTTGATGATGTTTGTTTTAAAAGTCAAAAATATTTTTTCCAAGATAGTCAACCACATCCTCCTTTTTTGACAACATGATGTTGCAAATTTAGGTTATTTTCATAATGTTATTTGTAAACATTAAGAAAGAAAGCTTAAACATGAAGATTGGGAAGTAGTTATGATCTAATAAGTTAATCTTCAACGAATAATTTCATGAACATGTCAAATGAATGTTTTTTATTCATTTTCTTTTCATGTTTTTGTATCTATTTTAATATATTATGGTGTAAATATTTTAGTAAACTATTTTTCACCACCTCATCTTAGTATTTAGTTTATTATCAAACGTTCAACCATTTGATCTAATAGAGTCCCAAGTTCCCTTAATTTTGGGTTTAATACATTATTCCATATACATAACATATGGGATCGTTAGTATTGTGTCAATTAACTCATGCAATAGCTTGTATGTATTTGTTAGTTAATTAAAAACCTCATTTAAAAGTGCATGTGGGAAGTTGATAGGCATGGGGGGGATTGTTAATAATTTTAATTCATAAAAATGAGGTTTGAGTTGATGATGTTTGTTTTAAAAGTCAAAAATATTTTTTCCAAGCTAGTTAACCACATCCTCCTTTTTTGACAACGTGATGTTGTCAAATTTAGGTTATTTTCATAATTTTATTTGTAAACAATTAAGAAACAAAGCTTAAACATGAAGATTGGGAAGTAGTTATGATCTAATAAGTTAATCTTCAGCGAATAATTTCATGAACATGTTAAATGAATGTTTTTTATTCATTTTTTTTTCAAGTTTTTGTATCTATTTTAATATATTATATTGTAAATATTTTAGTAAACTATTTTTCACCACCTCAACTTAGTATTTAGTTTATTATCAAACTTTCAACCATTTGATCTAATGGAGTCCCAAGTTCCCTTAATTTTGGGTTTAATACATTATTCCAGATACATAACATATGGGATGGTTAGTATTATGTCAATTAACTCATGCAATGGCTTGTATGTATTTGTTAGTTAATTAAAAACCTCATTTAAAAGTGCATGTGGGAAGTTGATAGGCATGGGGGGATTGTTAAGAATTTTAATTCATAAAAATGAGGTTTGAGTTGATGATGTTTGTTTTAAAAGTCAAAAAAAAAAATTGCAAGCTGGTTAACCACATCCTCCTTTTTTGACAACATGATGTTGTTAAATTTAGGTTATTTTCAGAATGTTATTTGTAAAAATTAAAGAAACAAAGCTTAAACTTGAAGATTGGGAAGTAGTTATGACTTAATAAGTTAATCTTCAGCGAATAATTTCATGAACATGTTAAATGAATGTTTTTTATTCATTTTTTTTTTCAATTTTTTGTATCTATTTTAATACATTATAGTGTAAATATTTTAGTAAACTATTTTTCACCACCTCAGATTAGTATTTAGTTTATTATCAAACGTTCAACCATTTGATCTAATGGAGTCCCAAGTTCCCTTAATTTTGGGTTTAATACATTATTCCAGATACATAACATATGGGATGGTTAGTATTATGTCAATTAACTCATGCAATGGCTTGTATGTATTTGTTAGTTAATTAAAAGCCTCACTTAAAAGTGCATGTTGGAATTTGATAGGCATGTGGGGCATTATTAAGAATTTTAATTCATGAAAATGAGGTTTGAGTTGATGATGTTTGTTTTAAAAGTCAAAAATATTTTTTGCAAGCTAGTTAACCACATTCTCCTTTTTGACAACATGATGTTGTCAAATTTAGGTTATTTTCATAATGTTATTTGTAAACATTAAAGAAACAAAGCTTAAACATGAAGATTGGGAAGTAGTTATGATCTAATAAGTTAATCTTCAGTGAATAATTTCATGAACATGTTAAATGAATGTTTTTTATTCATTTTTTTTCAAGTTTTTGTATCTATTTTAATATATTATAGTGTAAATATTTTATTAAACTATTTTTCACCACCTCAAATTAGTGTTTAGTTTATTATCAAATGTTCAACCATTTGATCTAATGGAGTCCCAAGTTCCCTTAATTTTGGGTTTAATACATTATTCTAGATACATAACATATGGGATGGTTAGTATTGTTTCAATTAACTCATGCAATGGCTTGTATGTATTTGTTAGTTAATTAAAAACCTCATTTAAAAGTGCATGTGGGAAGTTGATAGGCATATGAAATGATAGATTGGAATGATTATATATATATATATATATATATATATATATATATATATATAGAGAGAGAGAGAGAGAGAGAGGTATTTTTTAACACGTAATAGTTTTAAATATGTAAATTTATGATAGAGAAGAATTACAATTGATTACGTAAAAATAATAATTAATGATAAACTATTATAAATAAAAAAATATTGGAAAAATTGAATTTAGTGTAAAAAATTGTTGAATGTTTTTTTATTTTTATAAAATTCTAAAAAAATAGATTTTATATTAAAATAGAATGAAAATATTTGATAATAAAATATATTAAACTATGATTATAATTATATTGTAATATTTTTACTAACATTAAAACTATATATAATTAAAACTTCCACCTAATAAAAATGATGTTTGAATTGATGATGTTTTTTTTTAAAAACAAAAAGATTTTTCTCAAGATAGTTAATCTCTTCCCTTTTTTCAACAACAATGATGATGTTCAAAATTAGGTTATTTTCAAAATGGTACTTGTAAACATTAAATAAATAAATCCTACAGATGAAGATTGGGAATTAGTTATGATGTAATGAGTAAATTGCTTGTTAAGCCCTACAAAGTGGGCATCACTCATTTTGTCCATACATCCATTTGAAATGAATAGACTAGTCATACAATTGGCATATAACATAATAATAAAGCATTAACTAATTTTATTATTGGTGCAAATCAGATGTATTGTGTCCACATGTATAAGGTGTTCATAATCGCATAATGCCAATTATGATAGTTTTTATAGAGAAGTGTTATTATGCATTTGGTAGAGGGTAATGTTGATGTGCAATATATGGGTTAAAGGCAATATGGCTAATATTGTTCTTGGTCGTGTAGGGAAAATAGTGTACATTGATTGGTGTCAACCACTTGACATGTTGATGGGTATCGACCACCTAATCTAATCATGTATCTTGTTGTGAAAATTACAATTTACTATGTAAGCATACAATTTAATGTAAATAATCAAAATTTGATTTCAATAATGGATTTTATAGAATGTAGCTAAATACACAAGCTCTATTTGAAATGACATAGGCCCTTATAATAAAAAATCTTTAGGAATGACATCAGAGACTGAAAGGATAAATATTTGTGATGCGGAAAGGGCATGATTAAAATTATTTATAATATTACCACATTAAGTATTTTTTTACCATTTTCTTGAGTTTTTTTTAGAGGCTTAAAAATTCTTATTTCGTTATCAATAGGAAAAGCAAAGATATTATATTGTGTTCAGTTAATAAATTATTGAACATGTTAAATGAATGTTTTTATTTATTTTTTTATTCTTAAGGTTTTATATCTATATAAATGTATTATAATCTAATTATTATAGAAAATTATTTTTTACTGTCTTGATTTAATATTTAGCTTATTATCAAGTGTTCCATCATTCGATCTATTTTTTAATGAATCCCAAGTTCCTTTAGCTTTAGTTTAATATATTATTTCACTTGCATAATGCATGGAATGGTTATTATTGTGTCAAATACATTTGTGGTGTGATATACTTGTGGTATTGGTTATCATGTAATGACTTGTATGTATTTGTTAGTTAATTAACATCATTTAAAAATGGATGTGGGAAGTTGACATGTATATGGAATGATAAATTAGAGTGATTGTATTATAAATGAAAATATAATTTCATATATATATATGTAGATGTTTTTTGCAATTTTTTTTTATTTGACATAGATAGTTTTTTGTCTTTGTGGTGGTGACTCGATGGTAAAGAAGGTGGGCTTTACCCAGTAGGTTCCATGTTCAAATCTCCCTTGTCATTGGTAGTTGACTCTTCAAGTGGAGTTGCTCCCCACGGGTCGTCAAAGGTTCTCCCTATTTAAATAGTAAAAAAAGAACCACTTACCAATATCAAGACATAAATAAATTTTTTTTACCTTAGAATAATGCACAAAAAAAAATGATGGAGATAAAATCAATAGACTTAAATCATGATACCTTAATTTCTCCACATTTCCAATATCTATTATTATTTTATGTAAATTTAATATTGAAAAGTTATATCTATTAAGTTTCTAGACCATTTTCAATTATAATTTCTTAAAATTACCTCTTTTACAAATTTTAGATTTCTCAATTCTCATAATAATATATTCACTTATAATTATTAATTACTAAAATTATAAATACAAAAATAAATTATATGTTCTTTATTCATCTTTAAATATAATATTTTGAACATTATAAAGAGCACCATTTAATAATCCTACATCAATACAAAAATTGTACTTTAATATTACTAAAGGTTTAAGAATTTTCTTATTATAACACTTGACCACATTTTTTATTGCATAAACATGAATTAATCAACAAAATAATGCACATTTATCATGGATCAAGCATGTCTTTGTTTACTTTATGAGATTTTCCTACTCATCGAATTTAGGTTAAAAGAAATCACTTCAGTTAATAGGCCAAAAGAGTGTCAATAGCTTGTAGATGCTTTGGATAGACTTGGGGGCATAAGAATACTTTGGAAAAGGGGTTCAATCAAGATGAAATTTATAAAAAGGGTAGAAGGAAAATTGAGGAGGTCTGAAAGATATGTTAATAATTAATAAAAGTTAAAATATAGGTTAATAGTATTTGATTTAAACAAAAATTCGAAACAAATATAAATATGTTGAAATCATAGAATTTAATAATTAATAAATGTTTAAAAAAAAATTAGATATCTACATTTATAATATAATAAAAATAAAATGTGAAAGTGACATTTTTTTATTGACAAAATTGATTTTAAAAAAATAAAAAATATAATTAGTAACATTAAATATGACCAATTAAATTTTTTATATAAAATTTGTTATTTGCATATATAATTAGTAGTAACGGCATAATTAAATCTACTGATGCTTTAACCCCACGTCATTTTTATGATAAAAATCCTCATATCTAAAATGACCAAAGTAGTGGATCATTGAAAATAAAGTGGTTACGTTGTGGAAATTTTCACTACATTGACAGTGCTAAAGTTGGATTAAATTATGTTCATATTAATGATATAATAAAAGAATATGAACGTTGTCCATCATACTATTATACTATAATCTTTCGCTCCACATTTCCTACCCTCCATTAGTAGGGAGTTTAATTTATGGATGTTCTTTTAAGATAAATATCACCACTTCTTGAATAGAATGATTTTTTTAATATGAATGGTGATTTTATTTTATTTTTATTCTTTTATTTATATAAAAGAGTTTAGGTTTAGTTCAATGATATGGAGCTATCTATTTTAATATAATGTAATTATTCTAAAACTTTTGAGTGGTACGAAGTGGTTTCTTACTCTGCACCGTAAATAAATTGAAAATTAAATCTAAGACTAAAGTTACTTTTACAAGATGCCAAAACCAAGCAAACTAACTCCAAAACTTTGTTATTATATATAACATACAACATATAAGATTAGATAAATATATATGACATTAGCTAAATAATGAAATAATAACATGGCTACATAGTATCTAGTCCCTATTTTTTATTACGTAATATGTTGCAATTGATCTTTGTTTCATAGAAATTAAAGTATTAACAAGAAAAAGATGAAAGGGTTTTTTTTTAACATTGACTATCACATGATATGAAAGGTTATTTTATTTGTTGAAAAATATAGAGTAATTTAAACAATTGAATAAGAAATCTATAATGTTATACAAAACATAGTGCATGGCGTATTATTTGAAATTTATTTAATGTTAAAACATATGTTTGTGATACTAGAATTACTTTGTAAGATTGTATCTACATTGAGGTAATAAATAATTTTAAAAACTATAAAATTGCATTAGATCGTATCATAAAAGGTATTGTGTAAAGATTTTAATTGAGAATGAAATATGAATAAAAAATAAGTGATAGAAGCATATGATATATATGAAAGAAATAAATGTATAGTATATAAATCTATAATAAGATATATAAGTAAATATTTTTTCTGATAAAGCAAAGTGTATTACATTTAGGTGAAATTTAAAGAAGTCATTTACAATTATATATAAGTTGGTAAAAGAAGAAAACATATTATAAATATGATATGTCATTCCTCAATAGGAATTAATGCTAGTACTTTTTTGTAGATTAGTTATTTGTCTTGTCTGTGTAGATGAAAGAGTACCTTATCCCTATGAGATTAGACAAGAAGTATAAACTATTTAGAATTGTGTAGTTTTAAATTTGGAAGAAAAAAAATTTAAAAATTGTTTACATACCTTAGCTATTGTTTATTATGTCAACATGTGGAATAAGTTTTTAATCATTAAGAGTAAATTTCCATTGTAGTGAAAATCCTTAGATTAGGTAGATAGTTCTAGATTTATCTTCCACGTAGTCATTGTGTGAATTTTTGGTTAGTGTAGGGAGGACTACATTCAATGGTAGCCCTAAAATACTACATTGAATATTCATCTTTTTCTTTTCTTAATATTGCAAGTGAGATGATGCCAATATGTATATTAAATTTATTTATAACATGAAGGACCATGAAAATTTGTGGCTTGGATAGTTTCCATGAATTCAATTATGAAAATACACTTGTTAAAAGTGAGTTGAAATAGATTCAAATAAATATTGGGAATTTTCAATGTTCCTTTCACTTGTATAAGATAAGATTGAAAGTTTTATAATTTAATATATAAAAATTAATTCTATCCTATATGAATGCGAGAAAAAAAATTCCAATAACAAAATGTATAGAAAATTCAATATTCCATAGTTCAATAGATCATTTGATGTTCCACATATGCATGACATTTCATTCACTGATAATTTAAAGGTCTTTGATATGTTTAATAGATTTGTGTCTTAAAACAAGATTGAATATGCAAGCTTTTAACACTCTTCATTAAATTAAAGGTAGTTATTTTTTCTTATAAAATACCAAATTCATAGTTGTATATTTATCCATTTAGCTAGCCAATGTATACATAAGATGTCTCCTCACAAACTATTCCATGCAATATGTATAGATCACCAAGATGTAATTTTAATTCATATGATTTAATAGAAAATGGGTCACCAGTATGTAAACAATTTAAGAAAAGGTCAATTATGCCATAATTTACTTTAGAAAGTGTACTATATTGAATTTTTAATATGACAATAAATGTGTCAAAGAGAAAATCACCAACATTGTATTTAAATATTTTACCTTAAAAAAAATGACATTTAGCCAAATCATTTTCAATATTATTATATTTTATTTCTATTTTTTATTCATAGTCTTCTACAATTATTGGTTCTCTCAATGTTTCATTGATTTTTCTTTTGCATTTTTTTCACATTCAAGTTCATTGCTTTTATGAACAAAAGCAATTATAGATATATGGTAATGTGCATACCTTTAGTTTGTTGATATAGTAGGTTGATTTTTATCACAATGCACTATTACATAGAATAAAATGCAAGATCAATTCAATAACTAACAAAAATAATTTTTTCTTTGCTACTCAATAATGAGACATTGATTTTTTCTACACTCAAATGTGTTGTTACTATGAAGAGGGAGGGAAAGAAAATTTTCTTTTATTAATCAGTGCATTCAAATACATTATTATTGCAAATAAATTGAATAATGACAAAAGAATTTATTTTTATAGTTTAAATGAAATTATTCAAATGTATATAATGAAACTACTCATAGCTTCCAAATGTATTACAAAACATGGTCCAACTATTTACAGAATAAATCACATTCAAATGTGCCTTCATTATCATTCAAAAAATGGCCCATCATGTTACCACATAATGCTCAATCAAATAATGTGCCATAATATTCACCACAAATAAGATATGTGGTAAATCATGTACATGCAATAACTAATCATCTAGCGTTCTAAAAATATTTACTAGGCATGATTATGCATAGCTCTCCAAAACGTTTTTCTTATGTTTATCAAATGGATAACTCAAGATTTTCTATTAACACCCAAAAAAAAATGCAAACTATGGGTTTTCAATGTTTCCAAATTGCATAACCATTTTTCTTTGACAAAACGTTTTTCTTATGTTTATCAAATGGATAACTCAAGATTTTCTATTAACACCCAAAAAAAAATGCAAACTATGGGTTTTCAATGTTTCCAAATTGCATAACCATTTTTCTTTGACAAAACGTTTTTCTTATGTTTATCAAATGGATAACTCAAGATTTTCTATTAACACCCAAAAAAAAATGCAAACTATGGGTTTTCAATGTTTCCAAATTGCATAACCATTTTTCTTTGACAAAATTAATATAATAATATATGTGAACTGACTCATTTGACACTTAATCATTGCATGTATAATTTTATTGATAATTTAAATCATATTTTTACTTTATTGTAAATTAATAAATATGTAAATATATTTTCAATTAAAAAATTTCTACCCCCATTTATACCAACTCCAAGATGTTACTCTAATTTTTTGTGTTTATTTTGAAATCTATATACTCTCATTAAATAGTTCTAAAAATACCCTAAACATTTTAATCATAAACACCCCTAAATGTTTTATTTACATGATAAATTAGTTTAAAAAAATTAAAAACATAAAATTAACCCAACTTTCATGTTCGAGTACTTATTTTTGCATGCACACATTTTGTATTTGTCCTAATTAAAAATAATATAATTTATTATTAAAAATAACAAGATTCAATTATTTTTATAGTTTCTAATATTCAACTCAACTAATGAAAATAAGTATATTCTCCCTCTATGCTAGGTAAATATTAATTTCTTACTTTAAATTTAAGCCATTCAAAAATACATAATTTGCTAAGGATAAGAGAGCATGTTTGGTAGTTTTTTAAGTTTGATGATATTGTCAATATTATGTTTTAACTATTAATATATGAATGTATTTTTTCTTTCAGCTCTACATTCATTTAATATGCATAGAGATTTAATTTAAAAAATTAGTACTATCTAAAGTTTTTTTGCAAAATGCATATTAATTTTGGTATATTGGCATAGATTCGTTTCATATAAAATATAATCGATAATGAAACTGAAATTGATAGATTAATTGTTGGGGTTCATATATATAATTGATTTAAAAATTTATGATTTTTTAGGTTTACGTTTAAAAAAATTGATTTTTTTAATTTTTTATTTTTTAATATGAAAACATTTATTATTTATAAAAAGATTGATAAATTAATTGTTACATTAAATTTAAAGAGAATATTCTTAAATAACATAGTAGTAAGATGTTAATATTTATATGATAAATTTTAATCAAAAATATATAATTATTTTATAATATGTATTTCAAAAAATTTAATTGATTGAAAATAAATAAATTACTATAAAAATGAATCCATTAATACTCTATCTTAACAGAATTTAATAGAAACTAATATCTATAAATGTGTTTAAGACACAAAACATAAATATATATAAAATAATTATAAAATCCAAACAAATTACTAAAATATAATCTAAAACATAATAGATATATGATGGAACTTGATAATATGAATGGATTTACAATAAAATTAAAGACTAAACCGTACAATTAAAAAATCAACGTAAAAAGTGTATTTATAAGGGAATTCGAGTCAATTGAATGGACATAGGCCAAAATAAATCAACGAAGCAAGAAAAAATCTTCCCCTAATAGATGACACAAGCTTGTACATCAAGTTTATGATTTTTTTCGGGATTGTTTTTAAAGTTCATAATTTTTTTTTCCTTTTTTTAAAGGTATGAGAACATTTATTATTTATAAAAATATTTTTAAATAATATATTAGAAATATTTTAATATTTATATGAAAAACTTTAGTTAAAATTTTATAATTATTTTATAATATGGATTTCAAATTTTTAATTGGTTGAAGAGAAATAGAGTATTTAAAAAATGTCTTATTTTAGCAGAGATTAATTATATATGATTAATTAACCATAAACATTAAATTCGTCTAATAAATATGCCCTTCACTAAAATCAATACATAATGAATGCATAGTTATTAATAGAAGACCATATCAAAACCCTAAAACCCTTCACTTCTATTTAATTTGTTAATAGAAAAACATACATTTAAGTATCACGTATGTTTGATAGCAAACTATCCAAACATATAAATGAAATTAAGGCGATGTAAACGTGAATGCGATATTGTTTAGAAAGAGTGTTGTCAATCCTCTTTCTAGAAACATTCATTTTTTTCTTGCGATTCTTGACGATTGAAAAACCAAAATTAATAAAATTATAGTAATATAAGAGATAAATATAAATTTATTTTTTATCGGACGATGACAACTACCTTCCTAAAGCAAGAAATGATGAGACAACATTTCCGTGTGACAAAATATATAAAATATAAAAATAAATATTTAGGAACTCAATATGCACGAGTTTATTTATGAAAATTGACTAACATATAAAAAATAAATATTAAAATATTGACATATACAAAATATATATTATTAATGAATTTCTATCATTTTTACCAATTTAACCTATAATTTCTATTATGAAAATGGATCTGGTAAGAGATGATTTTGAATGATGAAAATGTACTTTTTATAAATGATTTGCATTAAAAGAAAAATAATTAAAACTTGCATTAGAAAAGGTATTAATAAGGATATAGTAGAATAAAATTTTGAATGATGAAAGTGTTGTCATAAATAATCTATATTTAAAAAATAAATATATAAAAACAACTTGAAACATGGGTCATTATATGTGTGTGTAGTATTAATGAAGAGTAAATAGTTATTTTAAATTTGTTGGATCATAAGGTATTGTGTTAAATAATTCTTATATTGTTTATTTGATTCCACATTTTTATATACATGTTTACCAGTGCATTGCAACTACAACATCCATAAAAAATATATTTTTTAATTATAATTTTGTACATGATCATACACTATCATAGAGTTCCCAATTTGCCACTTACTGCAAGGATGTTGGAAAAGGTTACATAGAGTAATTTTCCACCTGCTAAGTCAATTTTCTCCAAATTTTTCAAGGTTTTTTTTTTTATAAACTCATTTTGTGCATATCTTACAATTGTTTTAGTCTATAATATTGAAAAGCTTTAAAACCTAATCAAAAACACTATTTTGTACATCCTGATTTGGTGTTTTGATGAAGACTTGCATTCACAAGATCATTGACCTAAGATTATACACTACAATCATAACATTGTGAGATCCCACATATCGTAGTGCCACATAACTTGCTCTTTCATGTACACGGATGCAAACGAAACAACATTCTTTCTATGCATTGCAGTCTGACGGGCAAAACGTGTTTAAATGTCTATTCCATAAAATATCTTAGTATTCTTCTTGGAGGATTGTAGTTGGTGGTTTTGGTCTTTGCACAAAAATAATACGCATATGCTTACTGTTAGAAAGATAAAAAACTATATTCTCTATTATCCTTGAAAAATAGCATTGTATATTAGCAAACAACACAAAAATAAGGCTTCGTTTTATTGATTAGAATAACAACATATTGAATTACACATTTTTGGTGCAATACCGATTAAATTCAGCACAAAACATAGCTCTTACAAATCAAATAAAAACTATTTGATCACCAAATTATGTTGCATATAGTTTGTGGTTTAATTTTTTTTTTTTTTCCCCCTTTCTTTTAGTAGTAATCATTGTTTTACTTACAACCGCTATTTTCTCTATTGTTTTGTTGTTGCTCTCTAAAGCTCAATTCAAGCGCAATACATGCATATAAATAGCTTACAGTCAATTCATTCGAGACATTTCTTTCTTATAGCTCTAATTCAAAAAATTCTAAACTACTTCGTTAGTTTGTCGACCTTTTTAATATGCTACGGCTGTAGTAAAAAAATCTAGATAGTTTATTATGTAGAGATTTATGACATATTATAATATGTTTTGTCTAGAAGTTTATATGAGGGACGAGCAACTAAAAAGATATTATTATTATTATTATTATTATTATTATTATTATTATTATTATTATTATTATTATTATTATTATTATTAATTTTTGACACTTTATTTTTATTTTCACTTTTTAGATCGATGATGTTCAAATTTTTTTATAGTTTCTCAAAATCTTTTTTTGACAATGTTTTTGTAAAAATGTCTTCAAATTTTTCCTTTGACCTACAAAATTTTAAATTTATTTATTCATTCTCAACTAGTTCTTTTATAAAGTGATATCTTATGGCTATGTGTTTGTTGCATCTATGAAAAACTAGATTCTTTAATAGAACTATAAAGATAGATTATCACAAAACACTGTTGTTTTTTTATGCTTATTCAAATTTGATAATATTCATCTAATCTAAATGATTTGACAAAATGTTCAATTTATTGTTATATACTTGGTTTCTATTGTGGAGAGTGACACAATAGGTTTTTCTTAGAGGACCATGAAAGAGATCTACACCTAATTTAAAAAACATACCCAGATGTACTCTTTCTATCATCAATATTACTTGCCTAATTATTCCTCATATAACCAACTAACACAAAATTATTAGATGTAGTATACAAAATTCCATGACCTTTGGTACCATTGATAAATTTTAATATTTTTGTTCTCACTTGCCAATGTGCTTCCTTTGGAGTCTCCATGAACTTGGAGATTAAATTAAGTACATACATAATGTCTAGTTTTTTTTATTGTTAAATACATTAAACTTCCAACCATATAATGTTGAGTCCACATTACTACTGTAATCATTTTTTCTCAACTTCAACCCTGTTACTACTAGTGTTGATATAGTTGTAGTATGCAACATTCTAAATATATTCAAAATATTATATATATATATATATATATATATATATATATATATATATGAAAATACCATCATCTAGTGTTTATTTAACCTCAATACCAAGAAATTGTTTTCAATAATCTCATATCCAGCATTTCAAATTCATTCTTCATTTCTAATCTAAACTCTTCTATGGATGATTTTCCATTCCCAGTAAAAATTAAATCATAAACATATTTTCTTGAGCCCATACAATTCTTTATGTAGCTTATATATTTTTTATTCATGGCCTAAAATCTCATAACCTAAGGGTTGATTCACATACACTTCTTCCCCTATCACTCCATTTAGGAATGTTGACTTGACCTCCATATGATAACCAACATAAAATAGTTCTTATGGTTTCCATCCTTGCTACAAGAGAAAATGTTTCATTTTAGTCTCTTCCATTTAATTTCTTAGATATTTTGACAACCATCTTTGCCTTATGTTTTTCAATTTTTCCTTTTACAGTGTTATTGATTTTATGAGCCCACTTGAAAACAATAGTTTCCCTTTCAACTGAAAGATTTACTAACTCCCAAGTCTGGTTTTTTCAATTACTTTTATTATTTCATCCATGGATTCACATCATTTTTTATCCTTTACAACATCTTCAAAATAAATAGGATCAACATAAAACATACAATAATATTTATAAATTCATTATTATGTTCTTCATACCTAGATGTCACATATAACCCCTTCAAGATTCTTGTTTTGGTTGAAGTATCATTTGATTGATGCAAAGGTGATGGCATAGACCTTTTTCCTATGTTACGAGTATTATATTGGGTAACATATCTTGAGAAATTCCTTATAGGTGATGAAAGTGTTTCTTGAGTGACAATTCAAGTTCCAAGATGATTGGTGTTTCTTAAAAAATTCATAGATGGTATTGTCGTTGAAATAGGAATCCAACTAGGTATTGAAGTTAAATCATTTTCATTCCATACTACATCTTCATCAAAAATGACATCTACATTAAACATTAGCCTTCTTGTGCCTAGATTATATAATCTATAAGCTTTTGAAACCTCATTATAACTAATAAAGATGTAGTTTTATCTATATCATCTAGTTTCTTCGTTTTTTTTTTCAGACACATGCATATGCTACATAGCCAAAAAAAAGTTAAATGTTCAATATTTGGGTCTTTCTTGTTCCATGCCTCCTGAAGAGTCATATTACAAACACTTTTTATGGGACATATATTTAGAAAATAAATTGCACATGTTATAGCTTCAACCCAAAAATAATTTGATAATCATTTAACCTTTAACATGTTCCTAACCATTTCATGAATAGATCTATTTTCCCTTTCTACAACACCATTATGTTATGGTATATATCTAGTGGTAAATTTTTTATTAATTCCATTTTATTTTTACAAGTTTAAATATTCATTTGAGATATATTCCACCCCTCTTCAATTATAAAGACCTTGACATAGTGTCCACTCTATTTTTCAGCTAGGGCCTTGAATTGCTTAAACATCCCAAAGATCTTAGATTTATATTTTAAGAAGTAAACTTATTTTTATATACTAAAATAATATATGAATGTTATAAAATACCAATTTTTGTTAAGAGAGAGGGTTTTCATAGGACTAAACAAATATGAATTATTTAATTCAAGTGGAACTCTTTCTCTCCATGATTTACTTGATGGAAAGGCATTTCTATGTTACTTTCCCAAAATTTAACCTTCACAAATTTTATTAGGTTGTTCAATAAAATACAACCCTCTTAACATTTTATTTTTATACAATAAATTCAACCACTAAAACTTAAGTGGCCAAATCTAAGATGTCATAACCTAGATTTATCCACTATGATAATTTTTAATGCAACTAACAATTCATTTTTCATTCTCAAAGGGGACATTCTATTCCTTATCATTTTAATAGCTGTAATTTTCCTCGTGCTACCATTTTTATCAAAAAATATGCATTCTCAATTCTCAAATTGAACCATATATCCCTTTTGAACCAATTGTCCGATACTAATAATATTATTTTTTAATCTAAGAACATAGTATACATCTTGCATTTGTTTCTTATCACCTTTATTGGTCCGAATAGACATGCATCCTTTACCCATGACTAGTATTTTATTGTTTTTACCCATTTTCACTTCATATTCTATAGTTTTATCAATATTAGAAAACATTTCCTTATTTCCACTCATATGATTGTTGGAGACACTATTTATGTACCAAATCTCATTATTAATTTCTTCTACTATATTTCATACAATAAACAAATTTATATTCTCTTCATTTCTAGTTTCTCTTTCTTTAGACAGGTTTGCATTATGTTGACCCATATCATACAACATTTTTTTTACATTCACTTGAAGAATGTTCAATTTTTTTTACAGTAGTAACACTAGATATTTAATTTATCATACCTCTGTGAAGAGCTTCCTTGTGAAGTGTTGATGTTCCTTCCTCTTCCATGTCATCTTGAATAGTTGTGCCTTCCTTCTTCATGGCTACTACTATATCTTCCTCTTGTAAAGTTTCTTTTGCTTCTATTGTTGGCTCCTCTACCTCTTCCTCTTACTGCAACTTGAGATTTAAAAGCTTGCTCAAGAGATGAGTTAGTTAGTCTATTAAATCTTTGTTCATGAGTCTAGAGGGAACCCATAAATTCATCAATAATCATTTTTGTTAAGTCCTTAGATTTATCTATTGCCACCATAATAGGATAAAATCTTGTAGGAAGACTTCTTGATAGCTTTTATATTATTTTTTTATCTTCTAATGTATCTCCATTTGATTTAATCTGATTAACTATACTCATAGTGAAGGTAAAAAAATCATTTATAGACTCGGATTCTTTCATTTGTAGATTTTCAAATTCTTTCCTTAATAATTGTAATCTAACTTGCTTTACCTTATTGTTGACTTCATATGCATTTTTCAAAACATCACATGATTGCTTGAATATTGTAATTGCTTCTATTCATGGGAAAATAGAGTCTTCCATTGTGATTTGTATGAATCAAAGAGCCCTAACATCCTTCTTTTATTCTCTTTCATCAAGTGCTTCTCAATTTGTGTGAGTGCATTGTATGCATTCTGAACAGTAGCCTTATAAAAATAATATTCAATGATTGCTAATAATTATTGGGAGCAAAAAATGGTTTTCATTTTAATAATCTAAACGTCATATTTATTGCCATCAAATAGTGGTATTTGTGGCAACATCATTTTGTTGCTAGCCATCACTAATAACACGCAAAACAAATAACCTTACTTCTGATCCCAGTTTGTTAGAAAGATAAAAAACTATGTGCTATGTTATCCTTGGAAAATACTATTTTAAATTTTCATATAGATAACATAAAATAAAGCTGTGTATTATTAATTAAAATAACAACATATTGAATTACAAAGTGCCGGTGCATTACAAAATAAATTCAGCACAAAATAAGTAAAAGCATTATTTCATTACCACGTTCTTTTGTATACAGTTTGTGGTCTAAACTCAGCTGTTGTTTTGTTTTGTTTTGTTTTATGCCCCTTCTTCTGGAATTGATCATTGTTTTACTTATAGCTGCTCTTTTCTCTATTGCACTATGGCTGCCCTCTCTAATGCTATATTCAAGACCAATACATACATATAAATATCTTTCAATATATGCTCATTCTAGACATTTCAATCCTACAACCATAAGTCAAAAAAAACTTTACTAATTCGTTGGTTTCTCTACTTTTCTACTATGCTACAGCTGTAGTCAAAAATTCTAGAGAGTTCATTATCTAGAGACTTCTGATATATTAAAATGGATTCTGTCTAGAATTTTCTATGAGAGAGGAGCAGCTGAAGAAGATAAGATTATATTATTATTTTTTCATTTCCAACACTTGCTATATTCAATACCCTAATGTTTTCTCCC
This sequence comes from Torreya grandis, assembly GCA_037957365.1. NCBI lineage: Eukaryota > Viridiplantae > Streptophyta > Pinopsida > Cupressales > Taxaceae > Torreya > Torreya grandis. The sequence goes on from JARHVA010002509.1 coordinate 2,283,620, forward strand.
CATATATTTTATATCAACATTATGACCATTCTCATCAGCATTTATCAATATTTACATATTTATCAACAGGCCTTAGAATTGTTTACAGTCATGACAATGATAGTCGCAGATTACAATGCAAACAAGGATACTAGATAACAATCGAGGAGGCAAGTTGACGTATAGTGAGGAAGAGGAAATGAGGACGAAGAGTATTAAGTAAACACGGGGAAAGGGTGATAACAGAGGAGATAGTGTGCTGGTTGATACGGGGGTTGTAACAAAAATCAACAAAGACGAAATGTATCATTCGACCATTGCTTCACAGTTGGCCTTCTCTGACCACCATAATTAAATCTCTAGTGTATATAAGAGCACATATTATTGGGTGTGAGCTTAAGCATCATTACACACAAACACTGCCCGAGCACAAAATGATAAATAATTCAAGCAGTTGTGACCGAGATGTTGATAAATAAGAGGATTATTGAGGGAATTAAGTAGGGAGTCGGGAGGTTGTGAAGTTGACGAGAATTGTTTGGTCAACTGCGAACGACTGCGTGCTGCTTACGGTCATCCTACCAGTGAAATGACTCTAGTTCTAATCCTATATTAACATTATCATTATGGCTGCTTGTATAAGAATAAGAAAGATCAATCGTCTCTACCTTGCACATTTTTATAAAATTTTCTCTATGCAAAGGAAAATGTCACCGATCTATAAATTACTCTTATCTTAGAGAAAATAAATCCCACTTACACTTATAATTGTTGATATATTAGATATTCAAAGTCATGACTAAGATGGATCCACTAGATTTAGTGAACGGATCTCTTACCATAATAAAATCACTAGGAAGGATTCTAAAAACTCGAGTCATGCAAAACTATGTAATAACCCTTACTAGGTGCTATATTTTCATATTCACAAAAGTAAATAACAAATAAAATAAAATCTAGTCTAGTGCTCACCAAATCCTATATCATAAATTGGGGCTAATAAACATAAAAAAATAAATATGCTTAGAAGATATAATATCACATCAATGTATAGGAAATCTTAATGCATCGGAGAGAAGTACAAATGCTAATCTATCTAATATTACAAAACAAGAACAAATTTAGGAATACGTACCTTTGAAGATGAACTTTTTGAGCCTCAATCTCTCCCTTAGCCAAGGTGCATCTCAAAAGGTTGTTGTGGTATGTAAAGATGGCAAAGATAAATCATGCCTAAGCTTAACAACTTATCTATGCATCCAAAAGACTTCTCTTCAAGATAAGATTTGTATCTTGAAAGAAACTATTGAATCCCTAAGCTATGCTCCCCAAGTATAATGGCAAATAATACGATGCACAATATATTATTATTATTATTATTATTATTATTATTATTATTATTATTAAATAAATGACAAAATGAGTGTGTATATATAGTTGAATCTAATCCTAAACCTTTCTGAAAGTTTAGCCGATAGGGTCAGCCCACTTGACTCTATATCATTGTTGACGAAAACAAATTAGTTTTTGGTATGGGTCAGTCAAGGGCTGACCTAGACCCTAAATAATTTTTATCAATAAGATTATAGGGCCGATGGGGTCCATAGTGTAAAATAAATCATTGAAAAGGGTTTTAGACTTAGGAAAGGATAATGAAAGTAGAAAATGAATTGAGGAGGGTGAAAAAGATGAGGCAAAGCTTAGGGGAGTGTTTTTAGGATATGGTTGGATTCATATCAAGTGGTAGTATAGGGACAACAATCCTATGTAGCACCAGTGGTCTGACATCCCTTTTTTGGTGTGCCCTTTAAGGTATGCACTCAAAATGATTGAGACTCAATGGGTTCTTGTAAGAGATAAAGTTTCAATCATTAATAAAAATTGAAAATATTATATGTATGCAATGCCCCACTCGAATATCATCACATGTCACTTTGATACAACATAGGATGTTGCTTTAGAAAAAAACATAGCAACACACAACACTAAAGCGAAATAACTTGTAGTAAGGTGCAAAATAAGATAAATGAAAGGACAAAATTGAAAAACACGTACCTTTACTTACCTTAGTGTTGTAGATAAATAATGATATGTATTAAATGTGAAGGTATCCAATGTAAGGAACATTAGGCAAACCTATATAAATTAACGAAAAAGAGCAAAAAATTAATAAAAATATACATGTAACATGTGAAAATATTTTCTACAATGTCAAGATAACAAAGCATCTTATAGTTTAGAAATAGAAATAGTAAAAATATGATCAAAATAAATAATCTAATGGTAAATATTTGATAGGTAAATAATTTTGAATAGTAAATATAAATAGGATAAAAAATAATTCATTTGTTATTTTTACTATTATGAGAAAACCGATCTCTAAGAGACCTAATTTGAGACCAAAGAGCCATTATGGTGAGGAGACTAAAGTTGAGATGGGAAGGATACATAGTGGCCGTAGTGAGTGCAACACATGTAAAAAACTATGAATTTTAAATTTTTATTTAAAATTGAGGTAAATATAAAAAATTGATTGGTAGAAAAATATAGACACCAACATTGACTCTAAGAAATTTTTAGGTAAACTAGGGGTAGAATGGGATACTACGTAGGAAAAAGTCAGACCAATAAATAGAAAAGGCATTTATGGTAAATGGTCAAAAAATTACCACTGTGAAAGAACATTGTTGACTAAGTCAACTAAGTCTATAAGTCAAGCAAAAAGTAAGGGGCTAACTATGTATTATTGTGCTGACTTAGTATTCTAAAGGGTAGTCAACTACATAGTAGTGGGCCGACTTAGTTTTCAATGAGGGGAAGGCCTATTGCATACTAAAGCGCTGACTTAGTTGGGATAAAAGTGAAAGTATAGTCTATAAAGAGGGTCTGACTTTGTATTATGCGGATGATTTAGTATGCTAAAGCTAAAGGAGGGTCGATTTGGTATAAAATAGGCCAATGATGTTGAAAATGATAAAGGTCGATTTAGTATCAAAAATAAGGTACATGTCGTATTTAGTATTAAATAGACTAATTGTGTAGCAAAATTAAAAACATGAGAAAGTAAATCAAACTAACTGATTAAGTATCTTAATTTTTTGAATTTTTAAGAATGTATTTTGAATATTTATGACATGGAGATTTGATACATATTTTGTTATTTTATATTTTCCAAACATATTGGAGATATTGGTGTCTAATATATGAATTAAGGCTACTAGATTTGTTGGATCATTTGAGTTACATGGATAGATCTTTACTGGTCATACTAAGTTTCAGAGGTATCATGCAAATGAGGTAGATCATGATGAGTGTTGATCTCATTGTCATGTTCCTTGGAGCATGAGAACAATTGACCAACACTTTTTGATGGGTGGTGGATGGGGATACCATTAATGTGGGGATCACTCTAGAGGATGTCCATGTGTTCCTTGGATATCCTATAAGTGGGACACCAGTGATCACTGACACACCATAGGATCTAAATGAGAGATGAGCACTAGCCTAGTGGGAGACATGCTCAGATAGGATTTACCTTGGGTTAAAGGTGAGTTTATTTGACATCTATATTTCATTCATTTTAGACATTCAAAAGGCAATGATAAAACATGTGACAACACAAGTAAAATGTCACAAATTAGATGGTAAGGTATCTATGTATGTGATAACCTTGTATTAGTTGATACTATATCAGGGAACACTCTATGATTTTGGGGTTGTAGTCTAGGTCCAACTCATGGATGATATTTATAATATGTTGTCTAGATGGAATAATACCATGGGTCCTATTTTTTTGTTAACTGCTTGGATATATGAGAGGTGCCCCATATGTTGGCAAGCTAGATTTTTCCATGTGTTTAGTGATAGATTATCTTGGGTCATGTAGTGAAGATAAGATAATGTAGCTCAAGTCATCCCCATGTGTTATCTCTATAGATTAATACACAAGGAGAGATCATATACACACATTACTACTATATGGGATTTTTGGTCAACCATTATTATAGGATTGACATAGGTGTAGATCATAGGCTAGTATGCCTCATGGGTAGAGCTACATCTGATGGCATGCTTTCCATGATAATTTAGAGTCCCACACCTAGTGGCCACTCTCATAGTGCCTTCTTATTGGACATGACATTCTAGAGATATGAGGAGGGGAGGAGGAGTACATGTAGAAATATGAATGATTAGGCTATGACATTCTAGACCATGGATTGGTTGAGCATGGTAGGAGGTAGTAGAGCCAGTAGGTGGAGATGATATAGGCATATATGTATGTGTATAATAGAAACCATAGTAGTATAAATAATGACCACCATGACCTCATTAAATATGGAAGAACCATCAGAGAGAATAAGTATAGGAGGACCTAATAGCCACTCTAAGACATAACTGGTCTATAGAGGCACCTCTAAGGAGAGGATCATAACGTGTTCAATTGGTGACTCCTAGATTTGAATTAGTGCATAGGAAACCAATGGAGGAGGTTCTTGGTAGATGAGAAGATGGAGAGACCATGCTCATCAGGCAAGTAGATGGAGAGATGGTGGTTGGTGACACTAGTAATTGTGAGAAATGTTTTAGTTTGGATTTATGTTTTTGATAGAGGACACTAGTTATATCGTGATTATGGTAGATAGATGATGTGTGTGTGTGTGTGTGTGTGTGTGTGTGTGTGTGTGTGTGTGTGTGTGTGTGTGTGTGTGTGATCTGATGCCGATTTATGTTTTGGTTTTATAGATCCTTTGGTGGAGGAGTGAAGATGGAGAGCCTTTATTTTGGCAACACATCATGACATTTTGGATGGGGTGTTAGCTCGATATAACCCTACCACATTAGATGTTCCTGTGGTTTTGTCTACTACATCTCAAGTGATATAGTTTAGACTCATGGGGGAGGTTGTGAGGCAACTTCAGGCATGTGGGAATGGATTACAACCACCAATAAGGGTGAGAGAGGGAGAGGCATAGGCTTGGTAAGCCTTGGCATAGGAGAGAGCAACATACATGACTACCACTATATAGTTTGGATAGGTGCAGGCCTAGGTGGCCAATATATAGGGATATGTTATAGGTTTGAGATCCTAGATTACCTCATTTTATTGTACCATCTAGAGAGGATAGTCTCAATAATCTATGGGCAACATGAATCAGCCACATGATAGGTAAGATGGAACCCAACCTTAGATATGGAGCAATTATACTTTATTTTTGTATAAAACACTTGATATATATATATATATATATATTGATCTTATGAGTTGTACTTGGTTGTGGATGTTAATGCATGGATATATTTATTCCTATCACATGTATTTAGATTTTATTGTATATGTTATGGGAAATATGTTGAGTGTTTTCTTTTCTAGCATTATGTGAAACACATGCATGGTTAAAAATAAAAAGGCAAAAATGACTTGGAAATTTATAATTAATAAAAAACAAATGTACTACACACTATATCATGATGGGAAATGTGTAATAAAAAAATATGACTAAATATAATAAATTAAAGATGGTAAAAAGTGGTAACAAATATTTTTAAACCATGTAAAAGATTTGCACCAAATTAAAACAAGATAAAATCACTCTATATTACATTGGGAAGTATGAAACTATTTTAATAAAATAGAAGGCACTTGAAAAACTAAATGGTATAAAAATAAAACAATTAATTCAATCAATCATAATAAATCACATTGGGAAGTATAAAAGGGAAGACAAAATTGGAAAATGAAATTAAGTTGATCACACTAATTCAAGATGCTAAGTATGAAAAATTTAAGAAAATGGTTGTAAGCATATATGCAATCAAAATATCAGAAGATAAAAGTGAAATATTAATTAATTAAGCATAAAACATACTAAATCAAGATGGGAAGCATGTCAATGATGTGTAACTTATAATCAATCATTATTTATCTCAAATTTGACATATTGAATTTCATAGTGACTTGGGTATTGGAATATTTTGTGAGGAGGGCTTGGTCGTATCCATGGTCTTAGAATTCAACTCATAAATGAAAAACCAATGAGGTGAAAACAACTATGGGAATGATTTTAAAAATATGTTTATATTGTGGTAATTAGTGAGGAAGCCCTAGTGATAACCATGGTCTTATAATACAACTCAGAAATGGAAAATCTAGGGGGATGATCAGTTAACAAAACAATATTTTTTACTAGGAAATATTAGGAATATTTTAAATGAAAAAGGGCACATAAAAATCATAACATATGCATCTATGAGAAGACCTTAGGAAACATGAGGCACATTAAGTTCATAAAAAAGACATTAAGTAGATAGCGACCATCAAAATATAATGGTTACCTATTCACAATAAGAAAATAATTTGTATATGTAAATAGGTGATATATTAAGATTGAATCACATTGATTATATGAACAAGAAAAGTAAAATGGACCTACTTCCCCACAACTTGTTTCCCATTCTTCAAGACCTCTTATAGAGTTTTTGGTCTACTGTCAAGATTGTGTACTTGTGTGCAAAAGTAGGTAGCACTAAAATATTTTTTATTCTCCTTTCCTAATCTACTAGCCTACTATACCCCAATGGACCTCGACTCTATCATGAGGCCAACTATGGATTTTGATCTTTTCTTGAAAAAAGGTATGTACTATGAATCATGTGTTTTATTATGATTTGACTTTTGAGATTTGTAAGTTGTCTTTTATTTAAATGATTTGACTTTTAAATTTTTATGGATTTCAATATTCCTCCTCCATACAAATTTAGAGTAACTAAAATGAGGGATAAAAGTGATACACATGAATGAGCTTTAGACTTTGGCTAAAGGAAGCTAAGTATCTAAAGATATGACTAACTAAACTTGTATCACAAGTTTCAGTCATTTGTATTCTTAGTTTCTGAAAGGAAATAAAGAAATAAAGGAGATCCAAAGTGGATCGGTAATAATAGGATTATAATGAGATGACTTTCTTGCTAATTGATCACATGGTAAAGAAGGATTACTAAGAGTATCAAGGTTTGTATAACCAACTCACAATAGTAATTATCCATGTTGGATGTGATAAGGTAGCAAACAAACATGAGAAAAAAATTAAGACATGAATGAAGAGAAATGAACTCATAAATATAGGCATGAAATCATGAAATGAATGACAAAAATTCATAAGAGAAAATGAAATAATTGCAACCATATGCAACACATAATGTATAATATAAAGATTCATGTGAAATATGTAAGTGAAGAAAATTTTGACACATAATCAAATGATATTAGATAGATATAAAAGTAGATTACAAGTATAATCTAAAATCATAATGAAGTGTGAGAGAACAGCATGTTGTGTTCACAAATACTAATAAATATATTCACAAATATATATATATATATATATATATATATATATATATATATATATATATATATATATATATATATATATATATATATATATATATATATATATATATATATATATATATATATATATATGAAGCTAGACTCTAACTACAATAAGAGTCTCATCAATCTTAAGAGAAAGATATGAAAATACCTCTCATAAAATTTCCTCAATAGAAAATGTAGATATGGCTGAAGGATCATGCTCATGATGGATCATGTGCATAGAATACTCAAAAAGGAGAACATATGATAGAAAAGGAATGGAATATGTGGGATAAGAAGGTGGTAACACTAGTGTATAAGGTACCACAGGTGGGGGAGAAGACATAGGTTGTATGGGAGTCATAGGTCTAGAAGGAACCATAGGTGAAAAAGGAACGATAGGTGAAGAAGGAGCCTCAAGTGAATAAGGAAGAGCCTTCTTACGTGGATGAACTATGTGAGGAGGAACAATGGGTGTAGGAATGGTAATAAGATGATCATAAAGATGTTGTTGGAGGATGTAGCAATGATTGGTGTGATTGGTATCACACCGATGCCAAAGATAATATACCTCTCCATATTTTGGAATATACTCAAGTAACAACTTGGGAAGAGGTATAGCATTATCTTTGGGCTAAGGAAGGGTAGGACACAATGTATCAATATATTGCAGAAATTTTGGACAATGGGTGGAAGAATGATTATGTGCGCCATGAAAACAACAAATAAACTTTTTATTGGACTTTGGGGGTCTACTAATAGAGGGAGAAGAATCAAAATTCAAGGAAGACTGATATAACTATCAATCTCTAGTCTAATGAAGGAAAATTTATTAATATCATAATAAGGTTTATCGACCCATTGGGTAGGCATGGGATCAAGTTTCAATAAATGAATAAGGCCATTTCTAAGGGGAGGTGGGGCTAGTTGAGATACTAGGCTATGTTCATCTGAAGGAGAAGAAGAATCAGATTCAAGATGAGTCTCAGCTAAAGTTAGAGTAGGAGTAGGAACCAAACTAGGCTCAACTAAGGAGGAAGTGGGATACACATAAGGATAGTATCAAGCATCTCTAGGGGAAGTAGGCTATAAATATCTTGGTATCTAGCAAAATGATAATGAACTATCATAGCATGATTCATTAGCATGCTCCTAAGAGGCTATGCTAAAATTGGAGGTGCACCATGTGAGCCCTCCATCTTTACCCTGAAAAAAAGAGTAATAATACTATAATTAGGAACTATATAAGAAGGAATATGATAATACAAATAGAAATAATAAAATAAAGAATAACAATACCAAAGAATCTCAACATCTCTAGCCTGGACAAGTCCTCCTATAAATGGATTGTCTAAAGTATAACCATAATCATAATTAGGTGTATGAAGGTCAATGGTGTATGTAGGTAAGATATTTCATCAAAAGTGACGCGATGAATAGAATGTCAATTTTTGGTTAAGACCATGGGTATATCATTGATAGGTGGATAATAAGAATGGGGTTTCAAAGATGGCAGAATATAGGCAATGAGATGAGGAGATAAATTTGAAGTTTTGATCTTGAGGTTTATTTTATCTGACTCATCATCATCAAAATCTAAGAGGTTAGGTGATATGTTCCCATGACTTCATGGTGAACATGATAACCTTGAGCAAATTTGATAGGAAAATTGAAAATTTGAGATTCTATGAATAAGACACTTAGCAAGGGTTCAAGGGTTGATATATTAAATATACCATGTTCTCATAATTGTTTTAAATTTCAAGGGTTTGTGTCTCCTTGAATTCTATAGCTATCACCATTATGGGTAATCTTGACACATTAGTATGGAAAATAAGTGACATACCTTATGTGATGAGTCCAAGGCTTTTCAAACAAGATTTGTAAGAAACAAGAAAGTCAAGTATCATAACCTTCACTCAAACAGTGATAGGAATGATGGTAATAGGAATCCACACACAACCTAAAGGATCTAGTTGATCTCTATCATAACCATGGCATGTACTATGTGTGGATTTAAGATTACAATCAAAATATCCAAGAGTTATAATAAATTTGAGGGAGATGACACATGTACCTAAACCCTCATCAATCAAAGCATGCTTGACTTAGATATCACTGATTTGAATGATTATAAATAGTGGATGATCATCTGCATAAATTAGAATCTCATTTGGGATCATGAAATCAATATAAAAAAATTAGGCAATGAGAAGTGTCTATTATTTCATCAACATGTATAGGCATATCTTCATATTGTTGTAAGATACTATCTTTCAACCCAAAGAAGGTAGCTTCATATCCTACTAAGGGAGGAAAAGGGATGTTAATTCTAAATAATAATTACATCAGCCAGTTCCAATGATGCAAAGAAGTTCGCATGAGTTCACGACAGAGTATTTGAGATGAAATATTGGTAAGTTCCATTATGGGGTCCCATTCATCATAACCCATATGGGTACTACTAGATAGAGGCACGTATGTTGGAGGATATCCTAGGAAGGAGGATTAGAAGTGCAATTAAACTTGTGTTTATAAGACATGGTTGGTATAGTTTTAGGACAAATCGGTTGATTGTCTTTATATGATGGGATAATTGATTTAGTTATATTTGGTGATTGATTTGAAGAAATATTATTGGAAAGTTGAGAAATGTTGTAAATGGGGTGAGATGTTGGGGTAGTTGTAGAAGTCATATGATAGGTATTATCCAATTGAGGTGTTATAATTGGCTCTTGGAAAGAGATAAGGTCCTCTTGCCCTAACTTTTTTAGATGATATGGGGAAGAATCTTGGATAGCACAAAATGTTTGTGAGGTTTAGTGTGTGTGGGTAGGATTGGAATCAATGAAAGTGACTACCCTTCTCCTATTATTCATATTTACCACATTATCTTTGTTGGTTTGGTCTATAAGACTTTCAATATTATTGGTGTAAGGAATAGGCTTGTCATTATTATCTTGATGATTAAGAAGAGGATCATTATATATGGTAATATGAGCATTAGCCTAGTTTAAAGCTTGCTATTTTTTTTATGTTTCATGAGATTTAAATGCTATATCATAGGATTTTTAGTGTTTACTAATGAGTGAATCATTATCAAATTTTGGTCCAAGAAGAAAATCCATAGATAAATTATGTAATTACCTATAAGTCTCATGAGAGTGGCCACAACTTGCATGAAACTAGTAAAAATTGTTTGGATCACACCATGATTTCATAGGATGAGTGATGTCAAGCTCTCATGGTAGATTATTTTGGATATCATCTAAGGATAATGGTTTATGAACATTAATGTTTTTTATTTGAGAAAATTGAGGATTAGGGGTGTTGTTTAGAGGCGTAGCATGATCCACAACATTGTTAGGAGTGATGGCTTGAATATTGTGAATGGTGTCAGAAGAATAAGTGACACCATCATTGGTAGCATGAAGATTTTTATTTTTAATGAGCATACAAGTTCCCATGGTCGGTAGGATGGTTTAAACTATCCATGATAAAATATTGATGTTTGGCTTGGTCAAAAGCTTCTTCCAATGTTTGTGGAGAGAGTCCTAACCTAATATTGAAACTTGGGATAAAGAGCATTAGTGAATAAATGAAATAGGTTATCATCCTCCATGTTATACTCACACCTATTAGACGAGGTCTTCCATCATTTGATGAAATCTTGTGTGGCTTCAGTTTCAAGTTGCTTACAATTGATAAAGTGAGACAAGGTATCCTTAGAAAGGTCAGTAGTTTTAAACTCTTGTACTCAAGATCTAACTAGATCTTCCAAGATAGTGTTATAATAGAATTTAAGTTGATTATAACAATATAAAACATCTTTGGAGAGTGGTTTCACTAATATATTGGCAACAAAAAATTATTTAATTTGACCCAATATTTTTATAGATTACCAAATGTTTTTAAATGTAAGGTAGGATCAGCTCACCTATTGTAATTAATGGTAGGTGTGATATTATGTCAATATTGAAAATTTTAGGTATAAGAAGTTCATTTTGAATATGTTTAATCATTTTGTTAACAAGGGGTGGTTGAGAAATGAGGTTACCATGGGAATCCCTAAAATGGGTGGGGAGCATTTTGATTTTGTGCTCCTCATGGAATCAATTGAGATTGATTTTGAAGGTGAATATGATGATTCTACATTTTCATCATTTGATTGGCATTATTACTTTTGAAAAGCATTAATTTTATTAAGAGTTTAAAATAAGAGTTGATGGGTTTTAGAGTTTTTTTGACTATTTTTCATGGCATGTAAAGCATTAAAATTGGTATTAGTGGCTTGGGTCGCACTATGAGTAGTGACATGTGCGACACTAGTAGATTGAGAAGCATTGGTAGAAAAGGAGGCACTAGTAGCATGATTATCATGTATAGATAAAGATGAAATAGTAGAAGTATTGACATTAGAATAAAAATAAGCACTAGTGGCATGATTATCATGGGTAACAAATAATACACTAGTGGAATGTAAAAGGAGGAAGGGCCTTGTAAAATTTTCACTAGATGTTTAACCTGCCATTTTAGTAGAGATACTTGGCATGGAGGTTGATGAAATCAAAGAAGAATAGGTCATAGTATGATAAGGAGTCATAATATAAGGGATATGTTGTGAATAAAATAAGGTATCACCCCTAAATCCATGAGAGAATGTATGGGAGGGTGAATGGGGTTCTTCTACTTGACTAGTTATCATAAGATTGTAAATAGTTGAAGGGTCTTTTCCTCAATGTTGAGTAAAATCATTAATGAAGAGGATCATTTAAAGTGTGTACTCTAATTCTAGTTAATCTTATAAGGAAAAAATAATGTTATGAATTGATGATGAATGAGGAGGAGTCCCATAATTGGTAGTGTGAGTGTCCACATGCACATTAATTTCATCTAAAGTGGAAGCCACAGGCCATAAAATGGGGAATCTTATTGGGTTTGGTAAATCTCATCATGTCTGTTGAGTTTAACTCTATTTTATCCTCAAAAAATAATTTAATTATGAGATAAGGAGGCTAAATGGAGTGATACAAAGGCAAAATTAGAAAACAAGTTACAGAGTCGAATTGGTCTACTATGATCTATAAATCAAGAATTAGAATGAGAAGACAAGGATACACAATCATGTAGGTCAAATGTTTACTATTGAATAGAGAATTGAATAGGAATATAGGGATACACATTTATGTAAGTCAACTTTATATTTTAGGTATAAAATATTAACAATTTGAAAGAGACTGTATTGATCAGAATGACAGTGTTCTGAAATAGAGGAAAATTTTGCAAGATAATTTTGAAGCAAAATAAAATCAAGCACATAAGTAATTGGATCAATGTGACTAATATAATTATAACACACAACATAAACATTACACCAATATTTTCCAATGCATCTTCTAAAATATAATAAACAATGATCAAAGATCAAACAACAACTAAAAATCAAAGGCTAACTAGTTAGTCATCCTGAGTGTTATTAAGTTATAAGAAAGTTTAATTTTAATGTGATAAGGAAATTTATTGAAATAATGAACTAGATATCAATCTAATGTTGGTTTTAGGATGTTTTGGATGAAATATATAATTTTTATTAGTGATGGTATTGGATTGGTATTGGGGCCTACCCCCTCGCTTCATAATTCCCCAGTGATAAGGGTATGGGGTGCTTTACCAATATATACCATCAACCACATGTTTATACTTGGATAAAAAACTAAGTCATCTTCCCTCTTGGTGAAGATATTTAAGTAGGTAGGCCTTGGAAAGAAAAGTGTTTAATGATTTTTGAATGTAAAGTGATTTGGTAGTGTGTGCAAAAGAGAAAAAATAAAAACTAAAATGGTAATTTGAAAAATCACCTATTTAATCTGTGTGACTTACTCTAAGCATGTAAGTAATTGAACAGGAAAGGTAAATTAATTAATAACAAATATAGGTTAATTAATTGATTGAGAATATTACAAAGTCAGTTTAAACAACATTATATGCAAATAGTATAAAACAAATTTGACTAGGTCACTACTGCTCTACATAAGTAAGGTATATAAAAACATTGTCAAGTAGGTCAACTATGTCTTCTAGATAGAACACAGACTACATAAATATATCTAATAGGTTGACCCAGTTGGTTTTAGGTATATAGTTTTATAGTATGCAAACTTTTGAAAATTAGTACTAAAAGAACTAAAATGATAAAGAGAGAAACGAAATAAACTTGATGATCTTGAAGATGTTTTAGATTGAAATTTTTTATGATTTGATTCTCAAATATTGTTTCAAAAGTATGTTAATTAGGTCTACTAGTTCGACCAAGTTTTCAAAACCTTGTATGCTAAAGAATAAATGGTGAATAAAATCAACTAGTTTGACTATGTTTGCACACATGTATGTTTACAAAATAGAATAACAGATAGAATCAACTAGTTATACTATGTATGCTAATTTAGAACTAAATAATATATTGTGTCTAACTGATTGATCTAGCAACTTATATTTGGTGAAGGCCTACATAGATGGAGTAGAGTCATTTTGGAGTGACTGTGTGTTAAACGTACATGAAAAAAATTAGAACTATACAGACTTGTTCGATAAAATACTAAAAATATATAAAAATATAATATGATGTCAAAATTATGGCATGAAATAAAACCTTCAAGGGTTAGATTCATGTTTGGTACACAATCAATCCTAGATAAGAGAAGATAAATCCTACTTACACTTTTGATTGTTGATACATTACATATTTAGGGTCATGACCAAGATGGATACACTAGACCTAGCTAGGAGATATCTTACCATAATAAAATCACTAGGGAGGGTTTTGAAGCCTCTAGTCAATCAAAACTATGTAATAATTCTAACAAGGTTCTATGTTTTCATATTCACAAAAGTAAATGACAAGTAAATTAAAATCTAATATAGTGGTCACAAAATTTTGTGACACAAATTAGGGGTAATAAATATAAAAAGTAAACATGCAGAATATCTATACTCACATCAATGTATAAGAAAAACTGATGCATGGAAGAGAACTACAAATTTTAATCTATCTACTCTTACAAAGTAAGAACAAAGTTAGGAATAGTTACCATTGAATACTAACCCATATAGCCTCAATGTCTCCCTTGTCTAAGGTTATTCAAAATAGGTGGTTGTGGTATGTATGGATGACAAGGATAAATCATCTCTAACTTACATAACCTATGTATGCATCTAAAATAATTCTCCACAAGACAATATCCTTATCTTTCAAGAAAGTATTGAAACCCTAAGCTATGCTCCTTAATTATAATGGTGGATAAGGAGATGTACAATATATTATTCTTATTCTTCTCTTCCTAAATAAATGAGTAAATGAGTGTGTATATATAGTTGAATCTAACCCAATTGACTCTAAATCGTTATTAAAAAAAACAAATTAGGTCTTGGTCTAGGTCAGCCAAGGGTGGACCTAGAACCTAAATAATATTTATCAATAAGATTACAAGGTTGATGGGGCTGATAGTGTAATGTAAACCATTGAAAAGGGTTTCTTAGGAAGGGATAATGAACGTAAAAAACTAATATATGAGGGTGAAAATAGGATACAAAGCTTAGGGGAGTATTTTTAGGAGATGGTTGGATTGATATCAAGTGTTAGTATAGAGATAAAAATCCTATGAATCACCAATGCTCTACCCACCCCCTTCCTATTGCACCTTTTAAGGCATGTACTAAAAGAGATTGAGACTTAATGGGTTCCTGCAAGAGGGAAAATATCAATGATTGATGAAAGTTGAAAATATTATGTGTATACACTTTCCATGTGGCCTAATAGGCCTATCTATACCTGTATCTATGGATAGTTGATATGAACCCATAACTGATGCATTTAATAATAGTAGTGATTAGGGCCCAAATAAGAAAAAATATATTATCTAGTAATATAGAATGTATAATTGAAAAACATTTTTATTATGATTATAAACATCATTATCATTATGAATGGTTCATAATTTTATAATTATTATCATATTATATAGAACATAGATTGGTTTAGTGGATTTGTAGTTCCATAGGCTATTTTTGTCTCTTGGATGTTAATAAAGTCATTTGATTTTGATGCATAGAAAAACATTTCTACATATGTAAATACAATGAAATTATGTGCCTATGAATTTAAGCAAATAAACCACCACCCATATAATTAAAACTATAGAACTCAATCCCATAAATAAACAAATTAATTTTCCATTAGATGATGTAGATTTTCATGATAAAAAATGTTAAATCTACTTTCTTTTGCATCTATAATGTTAAGCTTCCACTGTAAACAAAGTTGCCAAAGTAAAATTAGATGATATGAGAAAATAAACAAATCATACTATTTAAAATTATATAAATGAATCTGATAAATTTCAATTTTTAATTTTCAATTATAAACAAATGAGCCAAACTAAAACCATTTACATACAAACAAAATACACTCATTTAATTTCAAATATACATACCAATGTTGTATACTCACAAGAGGAGCTACACACCTCCACCCAAAATTTGTATTCATTTCCCAAACACAATTCAATGTAAGGAACAATTATCCAAAAAGAAGTTCATCTTTGCCACCATAATCTTATCTAGTGCCAAAATAAGAGATTTAAAATAGATTATGGACATCCATCAAAGAATAATCAAAAATAGATGCATGAAAAAATTTAAAAAATAATGTAATGATGCCAAAACAACCTCCTCCTCACACAACATACTCTTTTGCTATACCTACATCAAATGAAAAATGAAGCAACATGATCAAAGCATGTTTTGGATCACTTCATTATTTCAAATAATTTTAGCCATGGAATAGTTGTAACTATTGGTTTAGGATTTTCCAAAGTATCTCTTTGAGTGGCTCTTTCTCCATTTTTTGGCAGATTTGTGAATATACTATAATAATCAGATTTTACTAGCCATATTAGAAGGCACTAAATGAAATAATTGAATAAGTGTGAAAAAAACATAAAAAGGTTATGTAAAATATCAAATCAGCACATTGTTATCCCCAAAATTAGTCAAGTCAAATCTTTGCCTAACTCTGGTAATAGAAAGATTATGATTAGTTCATTCCTAAAAGTAAGAAACATATAATGTGATGAGTTGTATCTAGGTGAAATTTTAGGGTTTGATTTAAATTAAACTATAAAAGTGTAATGTATCAAAGAAGAAAAAGTTTAAGTGTGTACTCAGTGTATTTTCACACCTCACATGTCTAGGAGGCTAGGTTTTCCTGACCTCTGGCACATACATGGCACAAAAACACATTAACCATGTACCATTCCTTCATGTATCTTACATCTCCATAGACATGGAAAACATGAAGCTACGTCTATAATGTGATTTCATGTCCGTCGCACCTTCAAGGCATGGTGGGACCAACTGTGTGGATGCATGGCAAGGCCTGACTATCGTAATGTGCTTGATCCCTCTCCTAAGTTCTTTTAAAATCCAAATAGTTCTAAGTTAACACAAAAACTATATCCCATCACACATATAAACTCTACCAAACTACTAGACTTTCATGTTATGGCAAAATTTTCTAAAACTATAGTTAAATCTTCCATAATTTTGAGTGATACACATTAATAGAGATTTTAACAACATTGGTTCATATCTTTAGTGGTTTTAATATAGAGGGAGATTCACGATACTCTAGGACCTTTCAAGTTCTATATTTTTTCCATTTTATGTGATACACAATCTCAAGACGCTGAAGTTATTTTAATGACCACTTTAGTCTATTCCTTGCATCCTCATCAAAATTCCTTACTTCTTGATTTGCATAATATGTAATTTCTCATTAAATGAACCCTTAAAATTTCAAAGTTAGTGAAGATGAAGTATCAATACATAAGGTTCAATCCTTTGTTATTCTTAGACAATAATATTCCTAACGTCAATGATTCATAGATTGATCATGTGGATCTCAAGGATTTCCATCAAAGGCTAAATGTAGAAAATATGAATTCTTTGATAATTTACCTCTCTGAGAGTGGTTTTATGGAAGTATTAGGTTTCCCTATCTTTTTTAAATGATCATATTTGGTATTCACATGCACTCAACACTATGCCCTAAAGGCCAAAAAATAAAATTTAGTGGTGGGTAATTGATGG
This sequence comes from Torreya grandis, assembly GCA_037957365.1. Lineage (NCBI taxonomy): Eukaryota > Viridiplantae > Streptophyta > Pinopsida > Cupressales > Taxaceae > Torreya > Torreya grandis. Next base: position 2,301,120 of record JARHVA010002509.1, read on the forward strand.
CCAAATTAGATGGAACAACCATGAACATGACCCTAAGAATCCAAGTGTATGAAACCCATACAATAATGAGTATGGAAATTGGGCAATGTTATTGGGAAAAAAAGGCAAATAAACATTTGACCATTATCAATGATTTTTGGTTGAATAACATGAAAATAATCTCTCCTAAGATCATGAAAAACTTCTTCAGATCATGAAAAACTTCTTCAGATCTGACTTTAAAGAAGAACTATCATACATAATAACTCTCCTCAACCATGTGGTCAGTAATGAGATCACCAAGAATTTTCATAGTGATGGACATTATCTACAATGGGAAGTAATATATAGATTGGGGTGAACTGATTAGTAAATTTCTACACCAGGAGTTGATCAATGTAGATGCAATCAAATAATTTTTCATGATGTCATACTTGGTTTACTTACTTGCCTCTTTAAAGGTATACCTTGATCTCACTCAAATAACAAATGTTGATTCATCAACCCAAGTATATGAACTATACTATCAATTCAATAAGGAAAAAATCAAAAGGTAATTCAAACAAGTCAAAAAATATTTCATAATGAGACTAGTCTAAGATTTGGATGAGGATTGGGGAAGGAGAATCTCAAATGAAGTAGCCAACACGATTTCATAGTATGAGAGCTACCTCATTCAATTTCATAAGTTCACATACATAATATTTGGTGTATTTTAGGGTCATATTTTATGATAACCTAGGTTTTCTAACAATAAAATCATATTGATTACATTGTCTAAATATTTATGTATAGTTCACAAATGTTGCAGAGGTAGGCATGTTCTAGTTATTTCATTCCCTATCTCTTTTGGTCATTTCACATGGAATAATATATAAAATTATCATGATAACAAGTGTGTGATAACATATTTACCTTGCATTCTTATGTCAACTGAGCTTATTTTGATAGAAATAGGTTTATGTGAACTCATCTCAATAATGGTTCTTCTTATGAATATGTAACACATTTGGAAGACTATTATGTATATTTTTTTGATGAATAAAAATTAGTTAGGTATGATTAGGGAAAAAATAGTTTGAAACAAATCAATGACTTCACTGACACATGGGTTCCAAATGGCATGATGTATGATAAGAGTGATTTCTTCAATCCCATTTATGTTGAAAGATTCATTATTGCCCCATTGTCAACCATCAATTGGTCTATTAGAGAGCTATCATATTTGAAAGTATAAAAAAATTACATGTTTTATTGATCCATGTAATGGTTCAACAGAAAAATTATAGAACTCACCTGAGTAAGAGGCTATAGGATATCAAAGTTTGTAGCACCTTCAAAGAAAACACCTAATGCAAGTCCTAAGATAGATGAAAAAGGAGTTGCTAGTATAATCCATTTTATTCATATACTTCTACAACTTTTGGTGATGGATATGATGAACATCCAAAGTAGTCAAATCAACCTTGAAATACTTGAGAATAAATACCTGCTATAGGTAAGAAACTACAAGCTAAAAGTTTAAAAAATAACTTTTAGTGATTATAATTTACTAACCTCTAAATTTCCTCCAATAGTTTTTCCATCAATTACACCTCCTCCAAAGTCTTCACCTCCAAATCAGCATACACCACCACCTTTGAACTTCCAATTTTCAAGGTTTGGTTACATGTCATTTCAATGGATGAAGCCTATGTTGAGAAAAATGAATAAGGAGATTGAATATTGAATACCTAATTTCAATATAGTAACTAATATCCTCAATAATCCTCCTCCTAAGAAGGCAAATTTTACATGAAGGTTGGTTAAAAATCCATCAAGAGCTCAGTTTATGGAGATTACCGATCAAATTATTGATAAAAAATGAGGAGATGACCTTGAGTGATTATAACCTAAAAAAAGTATCAATTATGGAGCCAACCAAAGAGATTTATATTCATAATTGATATGAGACCCTAAAACAATAATCAATAAATATGAGTAGAATGAATTCACTCATGAACAATCAAAGGATTAGGTTTTAAAGTTAGTTGGGAATGTTAAATATGTCCTAAATTTGATAGAAACCCCAATAGCTCCATAATTGGATGCCCCAACTCAAGTCCATGGAATCAGTGAGGATATAACAACCATTAATAGACATAACACTTATGGGAAAACTCTTGAAGCTTGGGTTGAGCAATTACTATTAGATGGCATGAAATATATTGAGGAGGTGTTAAATCTTAATAGGATAATTGATTTCAAAATTGTCAATATCAATCAATATATAAAGTTCCATGATAATGAATTGAAGCCTTGGGAAATTTTTAAATGTGATGTTGGACAAATGATTACCGTTGACAAAAATAGATGGTCAAAGTTGGAATTTTTTATAAGGTTGAATATGATGTCTCGTGTAAATGGTTAGAAAGAATCTTATATAAGAATGAAATTTTGACTCAACATAATGTTGAATTATAAAATTAGGTTTTAATTTTAAGAGATAAACATAAATAACTTCCCTATAATCTATTAGAATTTGATGCAAATCTGTTAAAGGAAGATGGGTCTAGTTACTTCACTATGACAAGAATTCAAAGATCAATTCAAGAAGCTAGTCAAATGGAAATTTTTCAAATAAAATGCCTTCAATGATGCTTCAATGATTGTGCTTAATGAAATATATGTCTCACTCAAAGAGATGAATAATTAACTGACTGAATTCATGGAAGTACCAAACATCATGATGTTAGTATCTAAGAAATGGTTGTCACATTACAAGCATGAAGTAGTCCCTAAATGAAATTCAATCATTGAAGTAATAAATAAATTTATAAAATTCAAATCTTCCCACCATAAAGAATAAGTTAGGATTTTTTTTCTCCAAGATTTTCAACACCGGTTCCTGCTCCAAAGAAATCATCCTATGATGCACAAAACTATTTTCCATTTTGCCTAATTTTTGTTTTTGTAAAGTTGTATTTTTCCTTTTGTAAAACTTTGAAAAGTTTAAAAAATAAAATAGAAAAAAATATGAATTCAAAAGGTCATATTGTAATGTATATGGTCAATCCATCCCCTCATATCTCTATAAATAGGAGACATGGTAATTGTATAAGGGTTATTTGATTGTCATTGTAATTTTGCATGAAAGGAAAGAGAATGAAACTCTGTGTTCGTTCTTCTAATAGAGAACACATGGAAGATTCTATAAATTTATCTCTAGATTTTTCCTTCTAGATGTGTTTTTTAATTATGTTAATGCTTATCTCTCAATTCTAAGCAATACTTGTATTATCTCAAATAAACATTTTAATATTTAGAAACACATTCTTGTCATGTGTTGAATGAAATATGTTTTGCTCATTTATGCATGACCCTTCATCTATCTTCCTTTTATTTTTCCTTTTTATTGAAATATGTACAACCCAATACTCTATTACACCTATAAATATTGTAAATAGGTTTAGTTTAGTTTTCCTATTTTCAATAAATGGAACCTTCCCTCATAATAAAGGAGAAAATTTTGTCTCTTCCATTGTTATGAAATCCCATATTTAACAAAGTGCCAAAAATTTCACCAATATTTTTTGGTGCCCACTATGGGGAATATTTGAGTATTTTCATGCTACCTACCTAAACAATCACTCAGAATGACATGTTATAAATTAAATATAATCTCTTAACAATTGTGATGATTTTATTTTCCATCCTAGCTAGAATATGGTACATTGGGTCTAGTAGAAATCATATTATTTCTGACCCCTTCCTTTATCTATAAGGATGGTCAAGTTTTAGGCTTTCTCTAAAAAAATAAGGCAAGTGAAACCATTGAGTAGATCATTGTCTTTGCCTAACATCTTTGTCCCAATTGAAATAGACTTTCAAAACATGGCTTCAATTGTACCATGGTGTCTTAATATTATTATATTGGTCCTAGGTTATCAACTCCATAAAATTCATAAGGGTTTGAGGAATAATTTTATTAAGTTTGTCAGTTATAGTAAACAACACCCTAATTATAACATAAAGGATTTCTTCTCAGCCTGTGGTATTTTGGGTGTAAATCAGGAATATGTATTATTTAGGTTATTTGTGGAAACATTAAATTAAGTATAAACATAATGGTTTTATCATTTATCATCTAATTTTATTCTAGTCTTGCAAACCATGAGGAATAAATTTGAATAAAGAAAGAACCTCATGAGCCCATGAGAGAGTTCATAGCTCAGTTCAACATGTTCATACATAAAATTGTAAAAATTCTCATGCCTAAAGTAGAGAATAAAAAATGCTTGATTTTTATGCACAAGTACTTGAAGTAAGTTTATTAATTTAAATAAATCATCCTTAGATTTTGGTGATAAAACCAACTTAGGCTACAAAAATTGAGGATGATATTATCACGGATAGAAAACTTAAAAAGGATTAATTCAATATTAAAGAATAAACTTCAATAAATCCATTGTCTCAGAGGTTTTAAAATTACATATTACCCTTAAAAAAGTAGATTCCTCATACTCATACTACACCATACGAAGATGTGCCTAGAAAACCATTTATCCCATATCATGACTATTTTCATCCTTGACTCCTTCCTCCAACTCCTCAACTCAGTATTTAATCAACCCATGTTGTTATTCACTATTATTGAATCTTTCATAGTACCAATTATCATGATCATTCTAACTACCCAAAAATTCCCAAAATGTTGAAATTATACACCATCGAAGAAACACTTGAAGAAGATGTTTTGGGCACTTCCAATCCTGAGATTTAGGAACCCTATGGTGATTCCACTATAAGATATTTTGAATATAAACTCGATGGAAATGGATATAATATGAATAGTCATTCATATTTTACATTCAATAAAGATCATAATGAGAAGTTGAAAGTTGTGGAAAAGAACAAAGAGTCTTAAAAACAAAAAGCCATGGAAGCTCCTAAAGACACAGTTGTTTGGATTAGCTTTGTTTTCTCAACTAAGGTAATCCTTTACCAAATTTTTAAAAGGATAATCAACCTGAAAAGACATAGAATTATGTATTTAATCCTAATGTTTCTATAAATAAAGTATCAGATCCTTTTAGTTCATATTATTTAGATATAATTGACCACGTGAATAAGATTAAGGTTCATATTTCTAAAATTAAGTACCTTAGTTCAAATCCTAAATAGCTGGATAGATTGATCAAGCTCATCAAAGGATAAGATCCTAGTACACCTCCTTATGGAGCTCATATCAAATTAGCTAGTTTTGATTTTAATAATAATGTAGTTATTTTTTATCAAGGTAATGAAAGGATTGAGCCTTTCTATGTTTTACTCTTCATTCGAAGTTTTACAAAAACTAATTTCATAATTGACTCGAGAGCTTCAAATAATATGATTTCAGACAATGTATCACATACCTTAGGCCTATCTTCCACCAAATAAATTATTCATTATTTTAATATAGAAGCTAAATAAGTCCCCTTGATCAAACAAATATAAGATTCAAAGTTTATATAGCTACATTCCATGAAAAGATAATCAAAGTGACTATTCTAGTGGTAAACATTCCCCCAAACTATGGGATGTTACTAAGTAAGACCTTCTATACAGATATTAGAGGTGAGATAATATTGGGTTAGACATAATAAATCATCCCCATAAAATGATTAAATGAAAATTTGTTGACAAAACCTAAATGCAAACACTTGGTACATAAAAATCAAATGACCCTCAGGTAGACATTATGTACAATGAAATAGGGCCCAACACATAAATTATGTTTAACATGAAAGATATTGAACTTACTAAGCTCATAGATGTTGATACAAATTATATTTGGACTTTAGAGTTTGATGGAATCTTCTCAATTATACATTTAGGTGTTGGTGTGGTATGGATTTCTCCTCAAAATTAATTATTTATTTTTCTAATAAAATCTAGTTTGAATGCACCAACAATATAACTAAGTATGAAGCTCTCCTCCTAGGACTATAATTAGTATAATAAATGGATCCTAAAAAAATCAAATCTCAATGGGATGTTGATATGATCATGAAACAAATATGAGGTTATTACCAAGTAAAAAAAGATAGACTAAACTATTGTAGAAATAATGTGTAGGACCACATTGAAGCTATCAAATATTTTTCCATTAATGTCCTCCCAAAGGTAAAAATTTCCAAATCTAATGCCCTAGTTGTATCTTCATATTTAATTATTCCTCATCTATAGATTGATAAAAACTAATGTAGCATTGAAATGGTATATATCCTAAGTGTTCTAGATAATTATGAACATTGGCAAGTCTTCAGTGATGATGATCAAACCATTACTTTCTATGAGAAACGAGATAATTTTAGAAATTTTTATCTCAAAGGAACCCTGATAGTATATATAGAGTCTTCCATGCAAGAATAAAATGACATAAAGATAAAAGAACCATTGAGTGCTAAAGTTAATTAAGTATATGGTAAAATCATTCAGAGGAAGGGAAATAATATTTCTAAATGATTTCTCTCTTTGGAAGAAATGTTCAATAAACATAATAGGTATATAAAGAGGAAAATTTAAGAAGATCCTCAAGGGTAACCTAATTATGAGAGAGTAAATCTTAGTATTGAGGAAGAGCCATGATATGTTAATATTAGAAAATGTTGTTCCAAGGAAAAATGTAAGAGGTTCATTTCTTGATTTAAATTATATAGAGACATATTTTCTTGATACTATAATGATCTAAACTATTTCAATCCTAAGAGTATGTATCATATCATTCTGTTGAGGTTCAATGTCAATCATTTTAGACAAAAATTGTGGAGTTATAATCCCAAGATTGAAGTGACCATCTATGAATAAATAACTAAATTGATGGATGTGAGAATTATATTTCATATTCATCATTCTAATTGGGTGGATAGAACTATCCCTATAAGAAAAGAGAATGGAGAAGTCAAGTTTTTATTATATTTTTTTAATTTGAATCAGGCCTTGTTCAAATACAACTATCATATACCAAGCATGTATCAAATCCTATAGGGTAACAAAGGTTCTGAAATGATGTCCATGATGGAAAAATATTCTAGATATGATCAAGTTTAATTTTTTGCATAAGACTAGTACAAGACATCATTTACCATCATGTGAGGAACATTCGCATACAAAAGGATGGCCTTTGATCTCATCAATGTGGGAAGCAAATTATAGAGAACAATGGATTTAACATTTTAGTGACATAAATAATAAGATCATAGTGATTTATCTTGATGATCTCATAGTGTTCTCAAAGAAAATGGAAGATCACTATGAACATCTTAAAATGGTTTTTCAAAGGCGTTGAGCTCATGGCATATCTATGAATCTTAAATAATCTATTTTTTCAATAACTGAGGATAAAATCTTAGGACATATGGTTTCCAAAGAAACACTAATATTAATCCAAAATGTGTAAAATAAATTTAGCAAGTTTCTTTACTTATTAACTAGACTAACACACATTCATTGTTCAATAAGGTCAAATTTATTACAAGATTTGTTTTTGACTTTATTGAAATCACTAGGCACATTCTTCAGATGACACAAGGAGAGAACTATTTCAGATGGAATCATGATGGGAAGAAATATTTAAATGAAATTAAGGAGTCCATTGACAAGCAACTTCTTTTGACCTATATATATTTTTTTTTAAAAATCATGTATTGTTATTCCTCTCAATATACATTGTTTGTTATCTTAGTGCAGAAAAATGATGAAGGAATTGTGTCTCTGATTACTTTTATGAGTTGTGTTTTGAATGAACATGAAATTAGGTATTCATTAATTGATAAACATGTGTATATTTTCATAAAATAGTGAATTATTTTAGGTTATATATATTGAATTCCCACACAATCATGATGACCCTAGATCCAAAAGTCAAATCAATTTTTACCTAGCAAGAACTAGGGGAAAAATAGTAGTATGGATAACTGAAGTGTAATAATATGACTATAAATTAAACCCACCAATTTAATGAGGGACAAGGTGTTTTCTAGTTGATTTCTCAATGTGTTTATTCACAAATATAGAATAAATAATAACTACCGCTAGTAGTCTTTATTGATTCCATTGAATATTGGTATTCTGACTAGGTCATATAAATCCCAATTAGAAGCAAACACTCGAGTTGAAGGCAGCCAAATATGTAATTTAGGATAACACTATGCTCAAAAAGTTCCTAGATGTTACTTTCTTAAGATGCATGAATAAAGAAAAATAAAATAAACTATTGGAGGTTTTTCATGATAAGGCTTATGGTGGACACTTTTCATTATTCATTAAAACCTTCATAATTATGCAAGTTCATTACAATTTACCAATATTTTTTATTAACACAAAAGAATGAGTGTCAAAATTTAAGGCTTTCCAATACTTTATTGGATAACCTAAACTTATAACATATTCTCTCTTCCCCATGATTATTGAATAACACTTCCATAAATGGGAATTTGACTTCATGGGGACTTCTAACCCACATGCTTGTTTAGGGCATACTTGTGTGTTGACATAAATTAATTACTTCACTAAGTGGGTAGAGGTTATTTAAGCAAGATCTACCACTCTGAGGTTGTGTGTAACTTCATAAAATAGTATGTATTCATCAGATTTGGAGTTATTCAAAATATTGTCATGGATAATGCTTCTAATTTATCCTCTACTAAACGGATTGGTTTCTTCTATGGTTATGTAATTTTATTCACACAATCTTTGAACTATTGTTAGGTTGTGGAGCTAAAAGCTTCACTAATGCAAGCAGGGAAGGAGGTTGCAGAAGGGTTGCGGAGTGTTACTGTCACCGGCGTCGGTCAGGCCAATCGATGTCGGCAGGGTAGAGACAGGAAGCAACCGACATCGGTCAGTAGTCGGCCGGCGTCGGCAAACCCCAAGCAGATAGGGACCGACGTCGATCACCTGTGGTTTGAGCTGTGAGTATATTACAGGCAGTTAGTTGACAAACCAAGTGTTTGCATGTCAAGAGCTAATTTTAGACTGAGAGTTGCGGATCTAATTATTGTAATTAGGTGTCTAATTATTGTTTGGATGAGATCTATATAATAGACTCATGGTTGTATTGTAAATTTGTGCTAGAGAGTAAGAGAGCAATATTATAAGCTACTTCTGTGTGTGAGGTGAGCAATGGTGTGTTCCTCCTAGTGCCACAGTACCAAGTGTGGGTGCTGGATTGGAGAATCAGTAGGGTTCTTCAAGAGTGTATGATCTTGGTCATCAGGTGAGCATGGCTTCTATAGGAGATCTACATGGTAAGTAAGATCATTGATCTACAAATGTATGTGTGTGCAAGTTCAAGGTTCACAGGTGTGCAGTTCCAGGTTGATTGCAGGTGTGCAAGATCAGATAGGATAGCAACACAATAGGGAGCAGAATCAGGCAGGATCTACTTGGAGTACAGTCTGTACTCAAATAGAGCAAAGAGGAAGGCAAGGAAGATCCTTCCATAAGTAAGGTCTATTGAGGTGCAGGTTGTTGCAGGTTCAAGGGAGATCTACTTGGAGTACATTTGTGTACTTATGGAGTGTGTGGAGCACTTGTGGAGTGCGTGGAGCATAGGTATAAGGTGAACACCAACTTAGTGTTTGAGTTGAGTGTTGGGACCTAAGAGAGAGAGCTTTGAGGAGAGAATTACTGTTCACTTGAGGTGTGAGAAGCCTCTGAAGAGGTGGTGGAGAAGAAGTGGCATCTTCTTTATTGTATTCTTTTCTATAAGAGTTTTAATACAAGTTGTGTATTGTCTCTCAATTAGCTTTGAGGAGAGAATTACTGTTCACTTGAGGTGTCGGAAGCCTCTGACGAGGTGGTGGAGAAGAGTGGCATCTTCTTTATTGTATTCTTTTCTGTAAGAGTTTTAATACAAGTTGTGTATTGTCTCTCATATCATGTGTTATTTTTGGATTCTAGTTACTTGTTGATTCTGGTTAATTCTGCATATTAAGTTGCTTGTATTTGGTAATCAATTGTGTGCTTTCGGTATTCATATCCCAACACGTGGTATCAGAGCTAAGGTTGTAGGAAGTGGTTTTGTGTTTGGTTACAGGTCACTCTCAGGGGTTTCTGATTGAGTGGGAGTAGAGCAATGGCAGATGAAATTAAGCTAAGAATGGAGGAGTTGAAAATCACAGATGGTCACTTACGGTCCTATGGAAAGAAAGAGCAGGTAAAAGAATATTGTTGGTTGGTAGCAGATCAGCATGAAGGAACTGAAGATGCAGATGTAGTAGGTGTTATTGCACAGGATGCTTTGGGAGGTTTCTTGGATAAAGTTGAATCTTGGATAATAGATTCTATTGCCTCTTTCCATGCAGCCCTAGGGAAAGGAGCTGGTGAGCCTTGCCAAAGAATTGGCAAAGGGGAAGTGAAGCTGAAATTGCAGGTAGAGGCCAACACATGGGTGTTGAAGGAGGTCATGCAGGTCCCAGTTTGGAGATGTGGCTAATTTCTTTAGAAGAGTTGGGTGATGAGAGATACACAAGAACTCTCATAGTGGATACACTTAAATTAGCTGGTGGTAAGAAAATAGGTACTCTTTATCTACTTGTTTATATTACTGATTCTTCTTTTGTTGTGGAGACGTGGCTTCGTAGGCTTGGTCACATGAGCAAGAAGGAGATGCACGTTCTTAAGTAGAAGATAGATATATTTGACAGGCTTAAGAACTGGAAAGCTGTGGTGTTTATGGAGAAGATGGTAGACAGAGACCAGTGGATGGGCTGGATACTTCTGAGCAAGGCAGTTTGGACATGGGACTTGATTCAAAAGAGCTCGCGGGTAAAAAGTCATCACTTATAAAAAACACAGGTACCGGCATCGGTAGGAAAACTGACATCAGTAGTAGGTAAGACTGACATCAGTCACGAGGACCGACGTTGACAGAAGGAGACACCGACGTCGGCAAGGTTGGTAGTCAGGACAGGCACAGGAACTGACGTCGATTTGATGCAAACTGTGTGGTGACTGAGGTCGATCACTATAACAAATTTTGGGTGGACAGTAAGTTGTCAAGGAGTCTCAAATGCCCATATGGAGGACTGAAGACATAAGTAAGCCTCAAATTCATTGTTCCTCTTCTTTATACTAGTTGCTAATTGCAAAGCAGGAAGGATCCAGGAAACAGTGGGAGCATGGCATGGAGAGATTGCAGAACCAAGCAGAGATTTGGTAGGGTTGCCAGAAGGTATGAAAGCACAGAGATGAATGGATACCTTAGTTGAAGAATAGAGAGAGCAGACACGTGAGACGGAAGGCCAGGTCATATGGTCTTGAGGGAGCTGCAGGACAGTGGTACAGGTTTTGACAGGGGGATGACAAAGCATGACTTTAGTCAATGTCAGGGTAACTACTGTGGTTTGTCTTACCAGGGGGATGGTGATTGCAACATCATTTTGTTACTGTATGTCGATGGTATGTTTGCTAGCAGGTTTGTACATACAGGGTTTTGCTGAGCTAAGGGTAAGATTAGTTCAGTGGTTTGCTATGAAGAATTTGGAGCAGCGAAATTCTTTGGCATGGGAGACATGGGAGATCATAGGATGATTTTGTTTCTAGTGGGAGCTGATGTGAATCAGGTGTTGGTGAGGTTCATCACGCAGGATGCAAAGCTGGAGCACACTAAAGGCTGGACAATTCAATGTCTGAAATCACATGAGGTATGGTATAGACCTGAGTTTTCGCAAGTAGTGGGAGCTGTCAGAGAGTTAGAAGCCAATTTAGAGAAGTGAGTTCTCAAGGATGAGAGAGAGACTAGCAGTAGGGATTCATACTATTCAGGGTCAGGACTTCACTACATGTGTTTGTAGATGTGGATGCGGTAGGGTACTCGAATGACAGGAAGTGCACCACAGGTTGTGTGGTGGGTTGTCTTCAGGATTGATCTTGAAGATGGATACAAGCCAGGAAATATATTAGATGGGGTACAGGTACAGGTATAGTGTAACATTTTATCTCCAAGTGGGAGATTGTTAGGTTGTGGAGCTAAAAGATTCACTGATGCAAGCAGGGAAGGAGGTTGCAGAAGGGTTGTGGAGTGTTACTGTCACCGGTGTCGATCAGGCCAATCGATGTCGATAGGGTAGAGACAGGAAGCAACCAATGTCGGTCAGTAGTCGGCTGGCGTCGGTGAACCCCAGGCAGACAGGGACTGATGTCGGTCACCTGTGGTTCAAGCTGCGAGTATATTATGGGCAGTTAGTTGACGAACCAAGTGTTTGCATGTCAAGAGGTAATTTTAGACTGAGAGCTGCGGATCTAATTATTATAATTAGGTGTCTAATTATTGTTTGGATGAGATCTATATAATAGACTCATGGTTGTATTGTAAATTTGTGCTAGAGAGTAAGAGAGCAATATTATAAGCTCCTTCGGTGTGTGAGGTGAGCAATGGTTGTTCCTCTTAGTGCCACAGTACCAAGTGTGGGTGCTGGATTGGAGAATCAACAAGGTTCTTCAGGAGTGTATGATCTTGGTCATCAGGTGAGCATGGCTTCTATAGGAGATCTACATGGTAAGTAAGATCATTGATCTGCAGATGTATGTGTGTGTAAGGTCAAGGTTCACAGGTGTGTAGAACTAGGTTGATTTTCAGGTGCGCAAGATCAGATAGGACAACAACACAATAGGGAGCAAAATCAGGCAGGATCTACTTGGAGTACAGTGTGTACTCAAATAGAGCAAAGAGGAAGGCAAGGAAGATCCTTCCATAAGTAAGGTCTATTGAGGTGCAGGTTGTTGCAGGTTTAGGGGAGATCTACTTGGAGTATGTTTGTGTACTTGTGGAGTGCGTGGAGCACAGGTATAAGGTGAACACCAACTCAGTGTTTGAGTTGGGTGTTGGGACCTAAGAGAGAGAGCTTTGAGAAGAGAATTAATATTCACTTGAGGTGTGAGAAGCCTCTGAAGAGGTGGTGGAGAAGAAGTGGCATCTTCTTTATTGTATTCTTTTCTGTAAGAGTTTTAATACAAGTTGTGTATTGTCTCTCATATCATGTGTTATTTTTGGATTCTAGTTACTTGTTGATTCTGGTTAATTCCGCATATTAAGTTGCTTGTATTTGGTAATCAATTGTGTGCTTCCGGTATTCATATCCCAACAACTATTACCCTCAAGGTAATGGTCAAGTAGAGTTTGGAAACAATAACATCACTATCATTATTCATAAACTGGTTGATGATTATCATATGAATTGGCTCAATAAATTATATGTTACTACAAGAGTTGATCAAATAAACCCCAAAATAGAAATCATAATATATCCTTTCTAATTACTATATGGTTTAGATGTGATGATTCCCATCTCTTTAGAATTATCATCTTTATGACTAGATTGAGCTATAGAGGATGAAAAATTAAAGGATGCATTGGAAAATAGGATCATGTACCTAACCATATTGTAAGAGGAATGAGTGATGGTGATTGACATAATCACAACACATCTAGGGAAATTCAAATAAGCGTTTGATCAGAAAGCAAGGTAGTGATATTTTCAAGTAGGAGGTTTGGTCCTACTTTGGAATAAAAGGAAAAACCATTGAAGTAGTCATGGTAAGTTTGAATTCCTCTGGATTGGGCCTTTTAAAATTAACTGTTTCTATGATGATAACACATATCAATTGGCATACGGAGATAAAAATCACTTATGTTGCCATATAATGAATAATATTTGAATCACTATAAATAGTTAAGGTAGATAGTCACCTATTGTTCTTAATAGGATAATTAGTTTTGTGTTACATGTTTCCATTTATGATGTATGTTTCCCTTTCCATTATTTGTTTTCATTTATGTTGTGTGTTTCCTTTTTGTTTTTCTAGTCCTTCCTATTTCTTTTCTTATTTTTTTATTTCAAGCAAACTCCTTATCCCAATGGATAAGACATATGATCTATGAAACCTAATATTATGAGATTTCACCCTATTTCCTTTTAAAATTCCATAACCCCAACCTAATCCATCTATTATCCCCAAAATTGGTCAAGTTAAATCTAGCCCTAAATCTAGTAATACCAAAGTTTGTAATCAAATCATTCATCAAAGTCAAGAATGTCTGTAGTGTTTAATCATAAATAGGTGAAAATTTAGGATGATATTTGATTTAAATTATTAAATTAAAATGTATAAAATAATAAAAAATTTAAGTGTGCACCTAGGAAGCTAGGTTTATTGACCTCTAGGGTGTGTGAACCTTGAAAAAGTGTAGCCATAAATTGTGCCTTCATACATCTTGCATCCTAAAAAATGAATTATGTGTTTGAGATGTGATTTAGTGTCTATCATGCCCATGAGGTTAAGTGGGACCAACTATGTGGATTGCATGTGACACAACCCTACTATCACAACATGCTAGAATACTTGCTTGAATTCTTTAAAAATCCAAATAGGGTTAGTTAACACCAAAAATCTATCTTAACACACCTATAAACTCTACCCAACTACTAAAACTTCATACTAAGGTGAGATTTTATAAAAATATAATTATATCTTCCATAATTTCAAGTGTTAAACAATAACAGATTTTTCAACATTATTTTACCTTTTCAATAGTTTCTAGGTAAAGGGAGATTCATGGTGACCTAGGAAATATAGAGTTCCAAATAATTTCCATTTTTTTATAATACACAATCTAAGAAAACCAAATATATTTTCATGACTACCACAGTATACTCTTTGTAACCACATAAACATTTATTGCCCCCTGATCTACCAAATCTCCTAATTCTCATTGAAGAAACCCTTCAAATTACCAAGTTAGTGAAGATGAAGTATAAATATATGGGGTTTGAAACTTTTCTAATCTAGGTTAAATAGCATTCTTAAAATAAGTGATTCATGTATTGGTCATGTGGACCTTGAGGGTTTCCATAAAAGGCTAAATACAAAAAAATAAAAAGTAGTTGATAGTTCACCTCTTAGAGAGTGGTTTCCCAGAAGCAATAGGATTACCTATTACCATAATTCTATAATTTGGCATTCACCTAAAATCAACACTATGAACTGAAGGTCAAATAAAAAAATTGAGTTATAGTTCTATGATGGCCAAATTAGATCAAGTAATCATGAGGATGGCTTGGAGAATCCCAATGCATGAAACCTATTCAAGAATGAGTGTGGAAGATGGGAAATGTTAATGGGAAATAACACAAAAAAACATTTGACCACCATCAATTATTTGTGGCTAAAACACAAGAAAATAATCCTTTCTAATATCCTTAATAACTTATTCATATCTGACTTCAAAGAAGAGGTATAAGACATAATAACTATCCTAAATCATGTGGTAAGTAATGAGATCACCATAAATTTACTTTCATGGATGTCCATGGTCATGAAAATTATTTATAATGGTAAGTAACACATACATTTGGGTGAGATAATCTGTGAATATCTGCACCAACAATTGATCAATGTATAAGCAACCAAATCATTTTTCATGACCTCATACTTGGTTTATTCGTTAGCCTCTTAAAGATCATATGTTAATCTCACTCAATAAGCCAATTTTTATGACTCCACCTAAGTATACAAATTCTAATCTTAGTAAACTGTGAATAAATACAAATATAATTTTAGATGAGTCAAAAATTCCTTCACAATGGGAGTAATCCAAGATTTAGATGAGGATTGGGAAAGGAGAATCTCAGACGAAGTAGCCAATAGAGATACTTCATTCAATTTTATAGAATTACATACATAAGATTTCAGGTATTTTAAGGTTATCCTTTGTGGCTACCTAGGTTAGATAATAATAAAATTAATTTAATTATGTAGATAATTGGGTATAGTGCACAAATTTTATAGGGATAGACATATTTTGGGTGTTGTATTCGTTATCTTTTTGGGTCATTTCACATGAAAGAATGTATTAAATAATTAGAATATCAAATTTACAATCACACATATCACTTTACATTCATATGTCAATCAATATTCTTTTGATAGAAAGAGGTTTGTGCAAACTCACCTAGGCATTGGTTCTTATTAAGAACATGTACCACATTTGGAATATTAATGGGTAGATTATTTTGATGAATATGAAGTAATAAGGCATGACTGGGCAAGAATGTGTTTTAAAAAAATTAAGGATTTCACTGAAACATAGGTCCCAAACAACATGATTGATGATAAGATTGATTTCCTCAATCCCATCTATGTAGAAAGAGTCATTGTTTCCCCATTATCAACCATCAATTAGTCCAATTAAAGAGCTATGAGATTTATAGATATAAATTAAAAATGTGTTGGATAAATCCATGAAATGGTTTAGTAAATAAAATATTATAATTCATTGGAGTAGAATGTAGTACTAGTTTTATGGTCCATTCATCTAATTCTACAAGTTTGGAATATGGAGATGATGAAAATCCCAAGAAGCCAAAGCAAATTACCAAGAATTTCAAATAAATCCCTAATGTAGGTATGAAACTACAAGCTAAAAATTTAGTGATGTTGCAGTCATCTTCCCCTCTTAGGGACCCATCCCTATTAATTGATAACACCGCTCAACTTTTTTTCCTTTGCATAATAAGTATTTGAACAAAAAATAGTTGGTGATGTTAATATGTTAGTCTCTGAATATCCTTATCCCATATTTTCTCCATCAATTCCATCTCCTCTATAGTATTCACCTCCAAATTAACCTAAACTACCACTTTTGATTTCTAAATTGATAGGCTTGAATTAGATGTAATTTAAATGGATGCATCATATGCTGAGACAAAAGGAAAAAGGTTGTTTAAAATTAAATACTCAATTATGATATTGTAGCTAATCTCCTTGATAATCTTGCTTATAAGAAGGCAAAGACTACATCAAGTTTAGTTTCATATCCATTAGTAACTCATTTCAATGATATTTACAAGTAAAATCTTGATAACAATGAGGAGGAGATGACCTTAGGTGGTCATTCTTTGAAACAAGTATCACTTGGAGCGCCAACTAGAGAAAGTGATGTTCACAATATGTGAGATAACATAGAAAGAATGACCAATAGATCTGATTAAGATGAACTCACTTAGGAATAATTGAAATATTGAGTTCCAAAGTTAGGGTGGGTATCTCAACTATATCCTCATTCTGATAGAGACTCGAATAGTTCCATAAGTGGAAGCCTCAACTCAAGTCATTGGATTTTGTAAGGAAGCCATAACAACCATAAGTAGATATAACACCTATGGGAAAAATCTTGAAGCTTGGGTTGAGAAATTACTATTGGATTTCATGAAATATATCAAGGAGGGGGTAAATTTGAATATGACAATTGATTCTGAAATTATCATTATCAATCAACAGATTAAGTGCCACAATAATCAGTTGAATCTTTAGGAAAATGTGAAAGGTGATGTTGGATAAATGATTACCATTGACACCAAACATATGGTTGAAGCTGGGATTTTTGAAATGGTTAAAGATGATGTCTCTTACAAATGATTATAATGCATCCTATAGAAGAGTGAAATTTTGAATCAAGGTAAAGGTGAATTTCTAGATTAGGTTCGAATTGGAAGAGAGAAATAGAAAGATATTTATTCTAATCTAGGAGAATTACATTAAAACTTATTAAAATAAGATTGGACTAGTCACTTCACTATTAACAATTCAAAGATCAATTCAAAAAGCTAGTCAAAGAGGAATTGCTCAAATAAAATGCATTTAATGTTTCTTTAATGACTATGATTAGTGAATTTCATGTCTCACTTGTACAAACTAAATAATCAATTGATTGATCTCATGGAATTCCCAAACATCATGAATTTAGTATCTAAGAAATGGATGATATGATTAATCATGTAGTAGTCCCTAAATGGATACAATCACTAAAGCAATAAATTAATTCAAAAAATTCAAAGTTGCCTTGGATAATGAACAAGCCAAGAGATTTATTGTTGCTCTGAGATCTTCAACACAAAATCCTACTCTAAATAAAGCTTCTTAGGGTGCTCATAATTATTTTCCATTTTTACCTATTTTATGTTTTTGTAAAGTTGAATTTATCCTTTTCTGAATATTTGAAAATTAGTTAAAAAAGAGTATGACAAAATATGAATGCCAAAGGCCACATTGTAATGTGAAGTGTTAGTAATTCACTCATATCTCTATAAATAGAATAAATGGTAATTCTAAAAGGTTTATTCATTTATTTTTGTGATTTTTATTGAAATGAAGAAGAAATAAGCTTTGTGTTTGTTATTCTAACATAAAACACAAAGAAATTTTCCAAACTTTGTGTTTACCTTTTTATTTGATTATGTGTGTTTTTTTGTGTCAATTTCAAGTAATAATTTTATTAATCTTAAAAAAACATATTAATTTTTATAAAAACATTATTTTCATGCATTGAATGGAATATGTGTTTTCTCATTTATGTGTGACCCTTCATCTCCATTCATTTTATTTTTATTTTTCATTGAAATTGGTATAACCCAATACTACATTCAACCTATAAATATTATAAATAGGTTTAACAAGTAATTTTTTCATGTTTTCAATAAAGGGAACCTCCCCTCCTAATAGAGGAGAGACTTTTGTCTCTTTCACTATTGTGAAATTCCATATTTTCTGAATTACCAAATATTCCACCAACACAAATTCATTTTTTTATAGTTTGTATCATATACAAGGTGAAATTTTGAGCAAATCATAAGGAAACTATAAATGACTATTTTATATATATTCTTTAATATTTAGAGCATTGTAAAAAAGACATAATAATTTTTTGACAAAATTCCTATGAAATTAACTTGTGCATTTACTACACAACAAAATAAATTTTTTGAAATTGCCATTATAAAATCAATGAGTCCACTCCATCCAAAAAATCCAAATTTTAACTATGCCAAAAAAATTTAAAATCCTTTTATGTTACCATTCAATATAATGGTTTTATTATTTTTTTCAATATAATTACAAAACTGCATTACTGACCATTATATGAACACTTAAAATATACATGCATACTATTAATCATTCCTCAACTCTTACATAAGGAAACTTTAAGAATAAAAAACAATTAAAAAGAAAAAACTAAAATCATTTTAACTATAAAATATGAACCTTGGAGATCAATGAAAAAATATTTTAAGTTAATTGACATTACTTTTCATAGCGAACATGAATATTTAGACACCTAATTTCAGTATAAGGCATATTATTTTGATGTTTTAGAATGTTTTTGTTCATATAGATCATTATTTTAAATTAGATGATTATTTTTACTATTTATTATGTATCTGATCTTCTATTCTTCTTAATGTGACCACATTCTCTCTTCTTTATTCTATTTTCTATCTATTATTTATTTTCTTATCCTTTGGGATCCCCTTATGTTCTTCCTTTTTTCTTAATATGTGTGGGATGAAATTGATGGTTCATTAAATTTATTTTGATTGAAATTGGATATCTGTCAATTATGTCCACTTTATATATGTAGGCCCTTTGCCTCATCTTTTTAATTTTTCTCATTTGTGGGACTATTTTTTTAGATTTTCCATCTTTTTATGATGTGTCTATTTGATGCTAATAAGTCCTTAAATTAAATTTAAGAATTGTATATATACAAATATTCCTAGGATAATTTAAATAAAAATGAGTAATCACACCAATCGATTCATTTTCAAGTCTCAGGCCCACTACCAAGCCTATATTTCTACTTTTCAATGCTTTCAAGTTATTTCAGGGTTCCAATTTTCTACATAATTTTAACAAGAGAATGCTTAAGTGAATGTTCATATAATTTCATTTAATTATTTAGGGAGGTAAGGTGAAGTTAAATATCTCACTTGGTTTGGGATATACTCATGTTGAAGCACTAATAGTAAATTGATCCCTGATTCTAAGCATATGGGACATGTAATTTCAACTACAAAGGAAGGGGCAAGACCACTTCATTACATATATATATTTGTTCTTTGATTTTGACTAGGGTTAATTCATATGATACAAGACTTTAGCATCTTCTTGTACCAATTCATGAATATCAGAGAGGTGTTATGTTCATTTTCTAATGACAAAGCATCCTATAATGTTTTAGGTGTTGAAAAAAGAGAGAATATAATCATAATAATTGGTAAAAATTGATAGTATAAGGTCAAAATTGGAATTAAATCCTGTCCTAAGTGATAATTAAATTTATAGTTCTTAGTATCCACACCTTTAATGATATCTTCTCCATTTCCAAGCATTATTATATGATAGAAGCACAATGACTGAGAGGGGAGTATCAATCTTCAAAACCTTTCTCTCAATGTACACTTAAGTAATCATGAACCATTTAAATAAACATATAGATCTAGCAAGCATGAGTAATTATCAACATAAACATGAAATACAAGAACACATTACATATGTTGGAAACCCTCAAGGGGAATAAAACCCACTGATCTTCATAATGGACTACAGTCTTATAAGACAAAAACTAAGTTTAGTGAAGCACCAACTCCACATGGGGCACCAACCCCAACTAGCCAAGCACCCACTTGATTAAGCTTTAACAAGCACCCACTTATAAGGAGGCACCAACCGTCTAGAGGACTCAAAGCTCACTCAGACACGTGATTGTTTTGATCACTTTCAAAACTCTATGTTGCTAGAAAACCTAATATAATATTTTTAGACATCCCAATTGCATCAAAAGTTGTACTAAAGTAAATAAATAGTTAATTTGTATATTTTCAAGCATTTCAAATTGAATGAAAGAATTATCATTAACTCAAATGGAATAAAAATTCAATAAGTAATGAAAATATAAGGTAATAAAAGGTATTATGGGATCCAAAAGAAAATAAAATGCTCCAATAAGAGTGTAATATGAACCAATAATCTATATACATAAAAATAAACTAATATTATAGAAAATAATTAATTTTTCATGTTATAGTTGTTGTGGAGTTGTGTTATCATTAATTTACGAACATTAATACTTGATCTTGGTTGTTTGGTTATTGTATTTTGAGTTGGTGCCTTCCACCAATAAGGAGTCTAAACTGTAAATACTAACTGGTTGCCTTACTATGTAACCTTTTATAAATTATTATTTTATTAACAATAGGCTTACTAAATCAGTCTTTAAAACTTTTCTCTTAATTTACACTTAATCAATCATGAACCATTCAAACAAACATATAGATGTAATAAGCATAAGCAACTATCCACATAAGCATGAAACACAAAAACACACCACATATGTGGGAAACCTTCAAGGGAAAGAAAACCTATTGATCTCTGCAAATGGATGATAGTCATGTAAGAAAAAAACTAAGTTCAATGAAGCGCCAACTCCACATGGAGCACCAACCCAAACTATCCAAGCATCCACTTGCAAGGAGGCACCAACCCCCTAAATGACTCAACACCCACTCAACCACCTAATTATTTTGATCACTTTCAAAACACTAGTTGCTAGAAAACCTAAAATAATATTGTTAGACATCCAAGTAGCATCAAAAGTTGTACTAAGGTGAATAAATAGTAAACTTATATGTTTTAATCATTTCAAATTGAATGGAATAATTATCATTAACTCAAAGGGAACAAAAATTCAATAAGTAATGAAAACATAAGGTAATAAAAGGTATTATGGGGCCCAAAAGAAAATAAAATGCTCCAATAAGAGTGTAATATGAATAAATAATTTATATACATAAAAATAAATTAATATTATAAAAAATAATCAATTTTCATGTTATAGATGTTGTAGTGTTGTGTTGTCATTAATTAACCAAGATTAATACTTAATCTTGGTTGTTTGGTTATTGTTTTTTGAGAGGGTGCCTTCCTCTGATAAGGAGTCTGAACTATACATACAAACTAGATGCCTTACTATGTAACCTTTTATAAATTATTATTTTATTAACAATAATCTTACTGAATTAGTCTTCAAAATCTTTTTTTCAATTTATACTTAAGCAATCATGAACCATTCAAACAAACATATATCTCTAGCAAGCATAAGCAACTATCCACATAAGCATGAAACACAAAAACACATCACATAGGTGAGAAACCCTTAAAGGAAATAAAATCCACTGATCTCTATAAATGGACTACAATCCTATATGATAAAAACCAAGTTCAGTGAAGCACCAACTCTACATAGAGCACCAACCCCAACTAGCCAAGCACCCACTTGACTAGGCTTTAGCAAACACCCACTTCTACGGAGGCACCAACCCCCTAGATGACTCAACACCCACTCTTCCCCCTGATTGTTTTGATTACATTCACAACACTATGTTTCTATAAAACCTTAAATAATGTTGTTAGACGTCTTAGTAGCATCAAAAGTTGTACTGAGGTAAATAAATACTCATTTTTTATGTTTTTAAGCATTTCAAATTGAATAGAAGAATTATCATTAACTCAAACGGAATAAAAATTCAATGTGTAATGAAAACATAAGGTAATAAAAGGTATTATGGGGCCCAAAATAAAATAAAATGCTCCAATAAGAGTGTAATATGAACCAATAATCTATATACATTAAAAAAATAACTAATATTATAAAAAATAATCAATTGTGCAAGTTATAGTTGTTGTAGTGTTGTGTTGTCATTAATTGACCAACATTAATACTTGATCATGGTTATTTGGTTATGTGTTTGGAGCTAGTGCCTTCCTCCAATAAGGAGTTTGAACTGTATATATTAACGGGTTGCCTTACTATGTAACCTTTTATAAATTATTATTTTATTAACGACAATTTTATTGAATCAGTCTTCAAAACTTCTCACAATTTATACGTAAGCATCATGAACCACATAAACAAACATATAGATCTAGCAAGCACAAGTAATTATTCACATAAGTATGAAACACAAGAACACATCACATATGTGAAAAACTGTCAAGGGGATGAAAACCCATTCATCTCTACAAATGGACTATAGTCATATAAGACAAAAACCAAGTTTAGTGAAGTACCAACTTCACATGGAGCACCAACCCCAACTAGCCAAGCACCCACATGACAAGGCTTTAACAAGCACCCACTTTCAAGGAGGCACCAACCCCCTAGATGACTCAACATCCACTCAACCACCTGATTGTTTTGATTACTTTTAGAACACTATGTTTCAAAAAAACCTAAAATCATGTTGTTAGACATCTCGGTAGCATCGAAAGTTATACCAAGGTAAATAAATAGTCAATCTGTATGTTTTCAAGCATTTTAAATTGAATGAAAGAATTATCATTAACTCAAAGGGAATAAAAATTCAATAAATAATGAAAACATAAGGTAATAAAAGGTATTATGGGGCCCAAAAGAAAATAAAATGCTCTAATAAGAGTGTAATATGAACCAATAATCTATATACATAAAAACAAACTAATATTATAAACATAATTAATTGTGCATGTTATAGTTGTTGTGGTGTTGTGTTGTCATTAATTGACCAACATTAATACTTGATCTTGGTTGTTTAATTATTGTGTTTTGAGTTGGTGCCTTCCTTCAATAAAAAATCTAAACTGTACATACTGACTGATTGTCTAACTATGTAACCTTTTATAAATTATTATTATATTAGCTAATTAATAACTAATTATATATCAAAATCAAGTGTTTACATATATAAATATAAAGAAACAAGTATAATAAAAAGAGATTATAAAACATTTCTTTTGAGGCATGTTGCCTATGCTATGTGCAAGTATATATATATATATATATTCAACATAAATTGAATATCGACTTCAAAAAAGAAAATTTGTTTATATCAACTTCAAATAAGAAAAATTGATTATATCAACTTGCCGTAAGAAAATTGGTTTATATAAATAGATCGAGAGATGCTTATTATAATTTTCGTCAAATAAATTATATTATTATAATAATAAATGTAATTCATGAACACAAGAAACCTTGATGAGTGTATCTGAAGTTAAGAAGATTCCTTGATTTAGCAATCCCCTACTACACATTTGTAATGATTTTCCCTAAATTAACGTCACTCGCATCTTTTACTCGAGAAGATTTTAGTTTGCAATATGCATTGCCCCGACACAATCAAATTCATAAATGCACCAATATTTACTTCTACTATGCGGCAATAAAATTGAACCAACTCTAACCGGTGATATCATTTGTATTGCTAAGATATTAAATAACCATTGTAACATATGAGCAAGATAAAATGCCCTCTTCCAAGCTGCAACAATCCTTATGCTGTGGCAATCATGTCTAATTATTATTCAAGCAGCCATAATGGCATTGCTAAACTAGGATTACAACTAAAAGGGCATTCCAATGGGCACTTATAATATGTGCCCTTCTATGCACAAAAATATACTACACTTACGCTAAACTAGGATTTTTCGCTATGGTGGTCGGAGAAGGCCAACTGTGAAGCAAGGACGGAATGATACATCCCATCCTTGTGGATTTCTGTTGCTCGCAGCTCCCATCCTAGCCCTTCTCGTCTGTTATCACACTTGCACTGCGTTTGCTTTTATTCTTCATATCCTCTTCCTCACTCCTTTCATCGCTATGCGAAGCCCTGGCACTCAACTTGACTCCTCCATTGCCGTAAGGTATAGTAATCTGCGATGATGTCGCTGCAGGACACGGGTTCGAACCACACAAACTGCTTCTGCTGATTAAAGCAGAGTATCTTACGCTTACTGCCATGACTGCAAATAATTCCAAGGTTCGTCGATAAATATGCAAATGTTGCGATGAAAATATTCATAATGTTAACATAGACTTTATAGGGGAGAAAGCGAAGGGTATTGGAGAATATAAGCATATGCTTACTCGTTACGTGGACGGACCAAACGGAGCGACTACAATCGAGAAAAATTATAGTGTATAGACATTTAAACACATTTTCCCCGTCAGACTGCACATGTCAGAAAGTAAATGTGTTATATATGTAAGAGTAACGTTGGAATAATATACTCTGCACATGTCACAACCAACAAACAATTGAGTTGTCATTTAAGTGGAATAAATCCACGGTCAGAATAAAAGATGTCAAAATAAATTTGGCATGTTTTTGTTTTATGCCAAAGCAAACAAATTTTGTTTCGTACCTTCATTCTCCGTGAGTCTTTTGTGGATGTAATAGAGCTATATCATTTTCAAATATATATTACAAATTGTTCACAAAAAGCAGGCGGTGTGTAGTATGAGAACACGATACAAAGCTAATAGATTAGGCCATACCAAAAAAGAGATCAGGAAACAAAAAGACTAATAAACAGAGACACATCAAAAGGCCTCAACTTAGGTTGATCATAATATCAAAGATATATATATATATAAGAACCATTCATTCACTCATCTTCTTTTTTAGTCTTCACTTTAAATAATTGTTGTTTTTTTTTTTTTTTTTTTTCCTAAAAAAGATTATAAAAAAAGTTCCAAACCATAACATAAGGTAGGATTTTGAATAGATCACATCTTTTGTTATTTTTTTTGTTTTTATTTTTTTTTTTCGTAAGGAAAGATTATAAAAAAAGTTACAAACCATAAGATAAGGTAGGATTTTGAATAGATCACATCCTTTGATATTCACTGGAGCAACACACATCAATGAAACTTCATGGCCCGCCACTCATTCTTTTAAAGTTTAATTATTATTATTATTATTTTTTTTTTTTCAATTGTCTTATGTTATTCTGCTTCTCGCTCAAACTAACTACAACTTGATTTTTTTGCATTTCCTTTTCTTCTAAAAAGCTTTACTGTCCTACCTCCCTTTGCACTTCTCTTGAATTCACTTTAACTTGATTTTGCATTCCCCTCCCAAAAGGATATGAATACTTTCTCTTAAAATTTTAAACATATTCAAAACAATATTAGTTTGGCCTTGTTTAATACCCAAATTCTGGTGACCATTGCTTTTTGGTCATGTCTATTTGCTTTAGTTGAAAGAGAAGGTATGTTGAGTGTTTGGGGGTATCTGACACATATTTTATTCTTTTATATAATCTTTAGTAAAGTGGCCATATTCATGGCATTTATTATAGTTGAAGGGCAATTAGTCATAGTTAAGCTCTTTGGAACTCCCAAACATCATGATTTTGGTATATGAGAAATGGTTGACATGTTGTAAGCATGTAATAGTACCTCAAAGGATTCAATTACTGAAGCAATAAATAAATTTATAAAATTCAATATTTTCTTGGATAAAAAACAAGCTAGGAGATTTGTTGTTATAATGAGCTCTTCAACACCAACTCTTACTCCAAACAAAGCATCTTAGAGTGTTCAGAGTTTTTTTCTATTTTTACTTATTTTATATTTTTGTAAAGTTGTATTTTTCCTTTTCTAAATATTTGAAAATTAGTTAAAATGAAATATGATGAAATATGAATGCCAAAGGTCACATTGTAGTGTGAAGGGTCAATCATTCACTCCTATCTTTATAAATAAGATAAATGCTAATTATACAAGGGTTATTTGTTACTCATTGTAATTTTTACTGAAAAGGAGAAAGAAATATTGTGTTTGTTATTTTAATAGAGAACATAGGAAATATTCCCAAACTTTGTGTCTAACTTTTTCTTTGATGATGTATATTTTTATTATGTTAATGCATATCTCTGAATTTCAAGGAATAGTTTTATTAATCTTAAATAACCATATTCTTTTTTATAAAAACCTTCTTATCATACATTGAATAGAATATATGTTTGCTCATTCATGTGTGACCTTTCGTCTCCATTCATTTTATTTTTATTTTTATTTTTAATTGAAAGCAGTACAACCAATACTAATAAAAAAACACAGAAAATATTCCCAAAGCGTCAAGGCTACTTTCTATCAATTTTTAAAAATGGATTCCAAAAATAAACTATGTAGCTACTGAGCCTAAGCCCATTGCTCCCTTAGCTTTCCAAGAGATCATAACAGAACTGGTCACTTCCATAGAGACTTTGGACAAGGTTAGAGTTATGGTTCATGGGTCATCTGGTTTTTTTCACTAAGTGGGTGGAAATGCGGATAATGGAGGCCCAAGAAGCGACAATCTCAACAAGTTGGAAAGGATTGGAGAAAGAAAAAGATAGGGAACCTTTGCCCTTTAAATCTTCTCAGGGTCGTACAAGAAGGGGATGTTGAAGGTTTGGGTATCACAGAAATTCGCACCATCTTTTAGACAAAATCATTGTTGACTAAAGAAAATGGGGACCCTCAAAACGAACAGGTCGAAGAAAAAATTAGAAATATTACATGTTTCCATTGGTGAGATTTTACAATAGATGGTGGAGGATCTTTTCTTGTAAAGGAGCAAGGGCGCAAGTAACATAGTGCTAAGATCAATGAACAGTTGAGGATAAAGACTCTTGTTTCATGGTGATTATGCTAAAGAGTAATGTGCGGGATTCTCCGTATTTAAATTTAAATTGGATCTTCAGAAGCTTTTTGTCTCCGTGGAGTCTTCAGTTTCCCTCACGGATCTTTTGTTTAGATTATTTATTTTTTATTAAACTCACCAACCCCAATCCTTTTTTATTTAGCAAAAACATAATTTTACCATTTTTCTTAAATTTTTTTTATCGGTGTAGATAATGATTTAATTTTTTAAAATATTAAAAAATAAAAAGAAAAATGATATTGACACATAGATTATGTGAAAACATATAAAAGGTCGTACAAGAGCTTAAACAATGACTCAATAGCCCTCAAAGAAAGGTAGCAAATGGATATTGGTCGAAAACGGAAACATATATATATATATATATATATCAGATGTGCATGCATGAAATAATTCATGTACATAAATATAAAATTAAAAAACTAAAGTCAATTCACAAATGACAAAGATTGAGTGACTAAGTTAAGCTTACTAATATAAGATTGAATCAAATTTATTTATGATTAATTAGGAAATAAACTAGGCTAAAATATAGATCAAAGAAATTATATATAACACTATTCATGATGTACATTAATATTATTCATTAGAAAGAACGAAAAAAATTGATGTTTTTTTTTTTTAATCTTAAATAAAATAAATAATAAATTTCTACTACTGAAATGTGTATGCAAAGATTTATTTACATGAAATATATACAATAATTATGGAGTCAAATCGATTGAAAACTTTGTTCTTTATAATGTATACCAACATTTGTAATATTCTCTTTCTAATTTGTATAAAAAAATAACTTTTGCATTTTAAATTATTTTATGATTGGCTTAGTCATTGTGAACCACTTAGAATGATAGTACAAAAGTTGAATGTAATAGAAAAATAATATCTTATATATTGTATCAAATATGTTATATAGGGTCTATATCACTTGATAGTAAGATCCCTTAGTTGCTTCTTTCCCCTACTAGAATTTCTTCTTTCAAGATATATACAATAACTATACATACATTAGAATATCTATTAAAAGGATGTTGTCTTTGAAGGTACATTCATTGTGTACAATTTAAGAAGATATGAAGCATGTTTTATATGTTTTCATAGATGAAATGAGATTTTTATCATAATAATTATTCTCAATTTTTTTAAAAAAAATAGAGGAACTCATTCTCAAATGAAAGTAAATAGTTTTTGGGGAAGTCAATGATTATTTTTGATGTTCCTAGACAAATTATAAATATGGAAGACATCTTATTATATGTAGATAACCTTAGCTTGTTTATTATTCTTTTTTGTGATGTGTGTGTATGTGTACCCATGTGTATGTGTTGTAATGGGTTATTGCAAGATTGTCGCTTGTTATGTATATGTTCACCATATGTACATGTCACAAATTTGGGAAGAGATTAACAAACAAATTTGTGGTTGCATTGGCATTAGATATCATTTTGAGAAAAGGGCTAACTAACTTTAAAAAAACACGACATTTATTTTTAACTATCTAACCTCCACCATCGACTATATGTGTATATGCATATATATAGATAAATTGTTAAGACTATATCTAAAAAAACTCTCCAGTTGGATAGGAAGCATGTGGAAGGACATTGAATGCCCTTTATTGAGTGTGCTTCACAATGGTTTTCTTCTTATCAAATTCCAATCCAAAGAAGATTGTAATTTTGTATGGTCTAACAACCCTTGGTTTTGCGGTATAATAGAGCTAATTCTCTGACCATGGAAGCACTATTTTTATCCTTTCGTAGAGACTTTTGACATGGTTTCCATTTGGATTCGGTTTTATCATCTCCCTGTGATTTTGAGAATTTTTTTTCATTATTTTGAGTCTTAGTTCTACAATGGATAGCATCATATAAAAGAACATGCAATTTATTTAATAATCAGTTAATCTATTTTTAGAAAAAGAAATCCTTAGAAAGGATGGAAATAACTTTAGTTTATATTTCATGTAATTTGTTTTATTTTTATTATTTATATAAAATTAAATTTTTTTATTTATTTATTAGAAAAGTGTGTTCACATGCAATTCAATAAATGCATTATATTTTATCTTTATTATAATTGAGAATGATTTGAGTAATTTGAAGAAGTAATTTTATTTTAGCTATTTTGTATTTCTTTTGGTTGTGCATGCTATATATATTTCAATGTAAGTCTCTTATTGTTTAGTTTCTTTTTGGGTAGTAGTTTATTTTTATATATTTAAAAAACTTCAATTGGTATCAGATCTTGGTTTGGGTGGTTTTTTAATATTACAGATATTTCTAACAATTGATAACTCTAAAAATATTCTTATTCTAGAATTTAGTGTAAATGATTATGATTATTGGAGCATCAAAATGATGACTTATTTGATAGAAAAAGAAATATGGGAGATTGTATAAACTAGTTATGATGAACCAGCTAATTGGGCCACTATTTCAGCTAATGATAAGCAAGCCAAAAAGAAATCTGAAAAAAATAACTCACAAACTTTATTTCATATTTGAATATATCTATAAAAGAGCTGATTTCCAATAATTGCATGTGCAAAGATAGCCAAGGATGCCTAGAAGATTCTACAAGAAGCTTACCAAGGCAGTGAGCAAGTCAAAGTGGTTAGATTACAAACATTGAAGAGATAATTTTAGAATTTAAAGATGCAAGACACTTAAAGTGTGAGTCATTTTTGTATAAGATTAAATGATGTAGTTAATAAGATGGCCACACTTGGAGAAATATTAAACAAAGAGGTTATTTTAAAAAAGGTGTTAAGGTCTCTAACACCAAGGCAAAATAATGTTACCATTATTATTGAAGAAAGTAAAATTTGACTACTCTCGAGTTTGATCACCTAGTTGGATATCTTGTGTCCCATGAAGAAAGAATAATAGACACATTAAATGAAAGTGATGAGAAGGATTTTATATCAAAATTAAATATCATAAATAATGAAGGTACCAACACTAGCAATAAGAATAACCATGTATAAGACAAAGACAATATCAAAAGCAATCAAGGACAAGGTAAAGACATGAATTACAATTATTCAAGAAGATATAGAGGAAGAATAGGTGGTTCAATTGTAAGAGGTATAGGTAGAGGTAGAATTGATAAAATAAATATTCAATGCTATTACTGTCATAGGTATGGTCACTTTGATTAAGAATGTAGATTAAAATTAGGAAATGAAAATAGACATGATAATTATGCTAATAAGGATGGTTATGCTTCATTTAATTTATTCATTTCATATGACAAAGATGAAAACAGTCCTAATGAGGTTTAGTATCTAGATTTAGGTTGTTCTAATCACATGTCAGGGAATAATGTGTTGTTTTCTACAATGGATAAAAATTTTAAAACCAATATCAAACTTGGTATCAATGATAAATCTTTGGAGGTTGTAGTAAAAGGAACTATGAAGGCAAAGACTAACAAAGGTAAGAAAAGTAATAATAAAATTTATTACACCCCAAAGTTGAAACATAATTTGATGAGTGTTAGAGAACTATGTGAAAATAACTATAAGGTGTTTTTTCATGATAAGCAATGCATGATCTATGAAAAAAATCAAGAAAATAAGGTTTTTACAATTGTAATTATTTATAAGAATAGGATCTCCCCATTGAAGTTTGAAAAGCATAGTAACAACCTTGTAAATATGGCATATGAAGATAAATGTTGGGTATGGCATCTCAGGTATGGACACTTAAATTTTCAAAGTTTTAAGTTACTAACATCACAAGAATTGGTTTATTGTTTGCCAAAGGGTGAAGAGCATAAGGAAGTTTTTGAAGGATGTGTTAAAGGCAAACATGCAAGAGAAAAATTTCCAAAAGGTAGTGCATGGAGGGCTTGTCATCCACTTCAATTGGTTCACTCAGATATTTGTGGTCCTATGCAAACAAAAAGATTGGGTAATTCATCATGTTTCATTAAATTTATTGGTGATTATTCAAGAAAGTTATGTGTTTGTTTTTCGAATAAAAAAAATGAAGAATTTGATACATTTAAGAGATTTAAATCCCTTATAGAGAATGAAAGTGGTTACAGAATAAAGTGCTTAAGGACTGAATGTGGAGGAGAATTTTGTTCAAAATATTTTATGAATTATTGTGATTTGAATGGCACCAAAAATTAACTCACAACTTCCTACACCCCTTAACAAAACATGGTGGTTGAAATAGCAAAGAGCATGTTACAAACAAATGGATTAAACAACTCTTTTTGGGGTGATGTAGTTGCTACAACAATATATATTCTAAATTGAATTCCCACTAGTGCACTTGAAAAGATGACTCCATATCAAGCATGTTATGAAAAGAATCCTAATGTCAAATATTTCAAAGCTTTTGGTTGTTTAGCTTATGTTCATGTAGCTAATCATAAAAGAAAAAAATTGGATCTAAAGAGTGAGTTTTGCATATTTATTGGGTACAATGAACAAAAAAATCTTATAGGCTTTATAATCCTATCACTAATAGTGTACTTGTGTCAAGAGATGTAATTTTTGATGAAGGGGGAGTGTATGGTCATGACAAAGATAAAGGAAATATTGTGAATTCTAAATCTATTTTTATTGATATTATTTATGATGATATTAATAATGAGAAGCCCACTAGTACTTCAATTCTAAGTGTTACAAATACATTAAGTATCCCCTCATCTAAAACATGTATTATATGAACATAGGATTACAATAAGGGAAGATTAGTATTGTGTTAGTGAATAAAACAAATCAATCAAAAACACATTAAACTAACACCTTAAGTCTATCTCAAAGGAGGAGCTTACTTAACAAAAAACAAAAAAAACACAACTAAAACATGAAAGAAAGACCTCCCTTCACCTTATTTGGATGCTTTAAAATGTTTGTTGTAGTGGCTTGTTTGATTTGTGCTAATGAAGTCTACATCAATGAACTATGTCTATCTCCATCTCTCCTTGGCACCTTGTTTGGATTTGACTTGGCTTGGCTTGGCTCAATATTTGGGAATAATAACACTAAGATGCAATAATTTTGAATGCATTTGGGCATTATAATTTTTTCATAAAAGATCTTTAAAATCAATAGGCAAGGCCTTCTATTTATAGATTTTTGAAATGGTTTACGATCAACCATGACCATCCATCTCAAGATTGAGATGTGTGACCATGAATTAATCCAAATTATGTAATTAAATTCATAAATATCCCCTGTAAATATTTGGGAAGAAGGAGAATTTAAGAGGCATGGGAGGAATTGATGAGGCATGGGAGGGTCTTAGTGAGACATCAGGTGGCTTGATGAGATATTTTATGCATTTATGGCTTAGAGATGTCTCTCTAAGAAATGATGTCATTTGATGATGTAGATATTTAATATCAATTTTAAAAAATAAATATTCAAAAAATTCTATGAAAAATTAACTTAAGCGCTTGATTTGATTTAATTAGCCTTAAACATGATTAGTCAACTTTGATGCAAAACCTTGGCAATTTGTGCATAAATTAATCAAATTGGTCAAAATGTCATATTATTGGCTCAAATTTTGACTAGATTGAAATTGAAATTTGATGTTAGATGAATTGGAACGGTTATCCCATTTGGGATGTTGCCAATGAAAAATAATAAAGGCACAAGTTTTGTACAAGAAATTTGATAGAAAAGAGCAATCCAGAGCACTTAGGTGTGAAAATGTCATTTTAACTCAAAATAATCTGATCAAATTTAGCTACTTCATAAATTGAATTTCCCTATTTAATGACACTCTCGCATATGTCATTTTTAAATCTTTTAATGTGTTTTAGTTTTTTTAAGCCAAATTATACATTTTAGTGGAAATTAGTCAAAATCATGATTGAAAGTTATTGGTGACCAGATTTAGGTGTCTATAGTTTTCCTCTATTTGGGAAGATGTTGCAAACTGTAGGCAAAGTAATATCTTATCAAATAATGAGTAAAACCCTATATGCTAAAAAGAAGATGATTGAATAAAAATCTCCAAATGGTGTTTGGGAAGCCTAGGGTGATGCCCCCTTGAATATGTCATTTTTAAAGCTTTTAATGTGTTTTAGTTTTTTTAAGACAAATTATACATTTTAGTGGAAATTAGTCAAAATCATGATTGAAAGTTATTGGTGACCAGATTTAGGTGTCTATAGTTTTCCCCTATTTGGGAAGATGTTGCAAACTGTAGGCAAAGTAATATCTTATCAAATAATGAGTAAACCCCTATATGCTAAAAAGAAGATGATTGAATAAAAATCTCCAAATGGTGTTTGGGAAGCCTAGGGTGATGCCCCCTTGAGGGAGTGGTTGTTACATTCGTTGATGGACGGTCCCTAAAAAATAAACAAGAAGAAAGAGGGAATTAACCCATGGTTGAGATTAATCCAAATGAGAAAATGCTTGCATGCGTTAATTTTAAAATTTATTTATTTATCCAAAGGCGGTTATAATCAAAAATAAAAGTCAAAATAAATATTTACCCATAGGTGATTATAATCATTAAGAGGATTTGGATTGTTTTATAAAGATGATTGTGTCCTAGTTAAGGCTAATTAGCAAGCATAACTCAAGGATATAACCTAGAATACAAATTAAAGATGAATGGGCACAAAGTGATGAAAGAGATGAATAGAAGAATAAGATTGATCAATAGATATAATTTAGTGGTACCTAACAATGAGAAGATGTTCATCCTTATTAGCAATAATACAACTAGAATGGTCAATGGGTTGACTTGATCAAGGGTGGGAGGATTTGCCAAGGTGCTAAAGAGAAACTTATGTGGTTCTATTGCTTGTAGACCATCTTGAAGCTGATTTTTGTTGTGGCACATGATGGTATGCATCATGATAGAACACCATGAAGACTATCCCAAAATATGAGTAAGGACAGACTCCCAAACTAATAAATAATTAAAAATAATGCACCAATGATAAAAACCATGATGATAATGTTGATGTATGAATATGGATGGACTCAATAATAATGTGCATAAGGAATCACCTAATACATACATATAGACTGAGTTGAGGCAACAGTGCTGAAAGTAAACAAACAAGTAAGAAAACAAACAAATAAAGAAACACATAGAAAATACACAAATAGACAAACAAATTTGAAATAAACAAAAAAAAATCCCAAAAACAAAAGCAAAAGAAAGCATCCTAATAATGACCATGCCCCAGTAGAGTAGATGAAGAATAACTAACTAGGCTTAAATAGGACAAATGTTTTTGTATTTTGAAATATTTAAATGTTTTTAAAATTTTGAGGTATCTTAACTCATTAGAGAATGACAAGATATCTACTCACAAAATAATGAGAGAATTTGGTTTAGGTTTCTCATAAAATGGTGAGAGCATGGCTTAGGGGGACTAAGGTGACCTCAACATAAATTGAGCATGACCTATATAGTCCCAAAATGATGTCAAGTCACGGTAATTTCATCCACACAAAAGGTGAGAGAAAACCAAATAGGACCCAAAAAGTTCTCATATCCAACAAATGGCCAGTCAAATGACAATAGTAATGGCAAGGTGAGATGGCAATGCATGATAAACAAATGTTTCTCCTAGTTTGCCCATAAATAGTAATAAGTAGGATACAACGGATCAGATCAATGATACTAATTTTCCTATAGGTGGTTATAATTAGTAAAAATATCGGTGGGACATCAATTTTCCCATAGGCGATTATAATCAAGCTCACATAAACAAACTTGATACAGGATGGAAAATAAAAGATATACTACCATATCAACTATCATACTAATTTTATACACTATCATTTAAACATGAAATTGATCAATTATTGAAACTTGATTTGAATCCCCTCACAAAAATTATGATAAGAACCAAAAGAACCAAGATCAAAACAGGATTGGGTAAGATGGCTAAAAATAGGCTTTAGCCTAGATAGGAATGGAATGGTAAAATGGAATGGTCTTGCTCTAGGATAGTGATGGCTTTGATAGATTGAATAAAATGGTAAGAGGATTTCCCCCAAATTATGGGGTGACTAACAAGGATATGCGACAACAACAAAAGGAATATAGAAAATGAAATGGTGTGGTACATGTTTTTGGCTTGGGTGATTGTTGGTTTTTGATGTGTTTGGCCTGGGTATGGTAAATGGCATATGATTTTGTTATTCCTATTGAAGTCATGCACATCTTGATCAAAAATTTAGACAAATATAATAATCAATCATGTTAATTATTATCCCACACCTCATTGGAATAGTTATTTTATCAAGAACTAGCTACAAATTTGGATGCTGAGAATGTTGTTGTGATATTCATTGGTCATTGATTATGATTCCTTCAAGGGTTGAGACAAGGTGTCTTTTTAACCTCTGTAAATGAAAGTGTGATCATGGATGATAAACAAGGATAAAACGTGAAATAGAATGGTAAATGATAATGGAATGTGTAATGGTTGGGAAATAAATTAAGATCAAGACTTTCAGTCACACGTAATGTTGGATTCAACATAACTTTGGTTGTGGTGGGGTTGAAGGCTTGTTATCTTGATAGGACCACTAAATTTTTCTATTGTTTAGGTCTAAGAGTAACTACCATCTAATTAGGCTGTAAATTAGAAACTATTTTGATTTGATCTTGAATAATGTCTTTATCAAGTAATGAAGAACCTTTATGCTTAGTTGTTGGTGCCTCATTGAGGTTTTCACCAATGAAGTTGTCTTAATTGTCCCATAATACCTTTGAGAAGGTTTCACCAATGAACATTGACTTTTGACTTTGATTTTTTTCTAGCGCTTCCAAAAATGTTTCACTAAAAGATGTTGATTTTGAACTTTGTGTGTCCCCTAGCACCTTCAAAAAGGTTTTACTAGGAGAATTTTCTTTTGCTACATGAAATTTTTCTTGGCCTCCTTACTCTTCTTCAACTTCTATGTCACCATGGATGTAATTCAATAAAGTGTGATTTTGTCGGTCCCAATCGACACTTGTGGAAGATAGAATGTCAATAATATATATTTTGGTTTATGGTAATGGAATGGGGAGAGGATACACAATCCTCATAGAAGATATTAGGATAACTTATGTTGAAATTGAAGGACTCATCCTCAAAAAATGTATAAGGGTCATAAATGTATTTAAATTGATCTTCAAGGCATGTGTAACTAATATTATAATAACCATGAACATATTCTTCTTTTGAATCTGATTTTGACTCAAGGGACTCTGAATCTGATGTTGAGACTAATGTTGATTTTGATTCTGATTCTGATGCTAAATTTGATGTCAGTTCAAGAATAGAACTTGACTCTAATTTTGATTCTTCATTTGATGGATACTCTATTATAATGATGTCTTGTTGAATGCTTGGTTTTGGACAAGTAACGACCTATGATGGCATAATGGGATCCACAAATACTGGTTTGTCAAAGTGACACTCTTCCATAATGGGAAAAAGGTCAAGAGACAACTCTTTAAAGACTGGCTTGGAAATAGAAGGCTCTTGAAAAATAGGCATATGGTCGAGGTAATGATTTGCTCAAAGGTAGTTATAATCATTAAGAAGCGACTCAGTAAAGATTGGCTCATTAGAGTGAGACTCCTCAACAACTAGTATAGGATTGAAAGGTGACTCATCATAGGTTTACTGATCATAAATGGTTTGTTCAATAAAAACATCTTGGATTGGTCAGTTCTTTTGGCCTTTATTTCTAATGAGTTGGAAAATATTGATTTTGAACATAGCTTGGTTTTCAAATGATTGGCTTGGTTGAGGATTGGATGGGATTGGTATCGAATGAGGAATGGCCTATAGTTGGATAGTGGTAGGACATTGGGGAGCATGATTACTCACATGAGCCAAAGGATGAAGGCTTGAAATGGTAATGATAGGGTAGTGCAGAGCTTGGTTACTCGCATAAGCAGAAGGATGAGGTCTTGGAATGATGAAGGGGCATTGTGGAGCTTGATTTCTCACACAAGCCAAAGCATCTAAGTCTTCCTCATAAACCATATCATCCCAATCTTGAGTTGGATCATAAGTTGGTTCTTGAATATGTTATGTGTACTAATTATTGTAAATAGGGTATGGATCCTTATCCTAAACAACATTATCTATAGTTGGATCTTCAAAATCCTCTTCATAATTCATATCATCCCAATTGGTAATTTAATTTGGATTTTGTGGATTTTGACTATGTTCCCCATATGGAGTATTTTAGGGAGAATAATAAAAATCTTTAGAAAATCTTTCTCTGTAGGGTTCCTAGTGGGATTTTGTGTAGCTACTTTATCATAAGTTGGATTGTACATGACTCTACCATAAGTATGGCTAGACATATATGCATAAATGATGAAAACTCCTAAACAAAAAGGCTTAGATTTCTAAAAACTCAAAAAAACTATTTTCAAAGGACAAATGGTTCAAACTTGGTCTAACTTAGTCTAAAGTGGAGCTATATCTCCAAACAATGATTTGATCATGGAGTTGTATCTCTAAAATGGTTTGGGATAAATATTTGGCATAAAATAGTCTAATATCAAATTTATAATGTCAAATTTCATACACATAAAAGGTCAAATGTCTGAATAAAAATTGGCATGTCAAAAGTCTAGGTCAAAGTGTTCCAAACAAGGTCTAAACTAGGAAAGGGAAAAGATTCACTAGGTCTTTTATCCAAACACAGAGTCAAAATCTAGGCTTAAATAGGATATGCTAATACTTTTGGCCAAACAATGTCAAAAGCTAGGCTTGAAACAAAGGATGATGCAATTTAATTTAATCTAACAAGTTTGGAAATAACTTTGACATAGATCTGACATGCAGAATCAAACATAAACATGATCAAATTGTATAAGACATAAGGCAAAAAGAATTTGGAGAAAGGTTGTGTTTTCCTAACAAAAAAAACACAAATAATGATAAGGATAGGTATTTGAACAAACAAACCATCAATAGTTTTTAAATTTGGGTAATCAATTAATCAAAGTTATGTAACCCAAAAGAGAAAGATCTATGTATCAACCCAAAAAATTGAGTTCTAAATAGAAATCAATCAATTTTTGAATCCAAAATTTATAAGTTTAATTGAAAACTCAATCTTTAAGACTAGGATTTTACCAAACAAGCTAGACAAGATTGGACAGTATGACGATGCATAAATAAGGTCCAAATAGTACACATGACATGGTTTGAAACAAACAGTTTTTGATGCAATGGTAAACAATTTTTGAAACAAATTGAGTAGCTTAACAAATGTTAGCATGCTATAATGATGTGATCAAATTTTTGTTTCAAACACTCAAATTCAAAATAGTTTAACATGTTTTTAGCAGCCTAACGCTACCCTCCACAACTCAAATGACATACACACAAATAAGTTTAGCAAAAATTTCAAGGCACAAGTGTGGTGTAAAATAGCTAGCATAACGTCTCTTTAAACAAAAGAGTGTTGTATAAATAAATTGGTTTTGACATAGTTTATAAATAAACAAATAAGTTTTAGTATCAAAACACCAAGTAAGAAAATGACAAAATACAAGTAAATCATCCAAATTCTTATTAAGGGTGTAGCAAAGTGGGATTGACTAAAACTAATCAGTTTTCAATCATTTCTAGATGGATCTCATGTCTACCAACTTTCACATTATCAAAAAAGAGAAGCAACACTTTAATTGGGTATCCATAGCACTTGGCTTGTTACAATAAGGTCTTGTCTTTTTTACAACCACTACATTTGTTGCTTGCTTAGTGTAGTGCGATGTCCAAAGTGCAGATACGTCCTATATGCAACTCTAACACTGAAAGATGATTTAACTACTCAAACCTCTAATTTTAGTGGGAGTGGTTGAAGTCAGTGCTAAAAAATGAAACCCTAAGTCAAAGATTCCCTATAGAACTTGTGAGAGGTAATGAAATCCCCCTCGCAAACCAAGATGCAATAAAATAAATGACTAAAAGAAAGACTTTAGGATAATTTCAAGATCATCCAAACTATTATGAGTTTTTTGGGAGTACTTTAGATGAAATTCTTTATATGTCTTGGACTAGATTCAAATTTTGATGAGATGGCACTTTTGATCACAAAAGTTCCCTAAGGGGTCAAATGGGAGAGCATGCACACACGTCTCTTTTAGCTAAAACAATCAAAAAGCAAGTTTTACAAACAATTGAAGTGATGTTGATTTGTTGCACAAAATTTGAAAATGTTTCCTTAGATTCATTACTAGCCCTTTGGCTTTAGTACAAAAATGAAAAATATTGCACAAAATAACCATATAAAGCAATAAAAACCTAAGTTCATTTTAAACCCAAATTGAAAATTCAATACTTAGCTTAGATTCATAATTAAACACCAAATTTAAAATGTTTCAAGATTTATGATGTGTTTTAAGCACTAAATTAAAAGTAACTATGACTTAGCTAAATCTCAGGTTCATTTTAGGCACCAATTCAAATATATGAGAAATATGACATGTTCATTTTAAGCCAAATTTAAAGTGTGAATGATTTTTTATCAAGTTATTTTTAAACCCAATTTGAAACATGTGTGGTTAGTTAAAATCATTTAAATATGCTTCCAAACTACCCCCTCAACTTGAAAAAAATAAGATTACAACAACCTATTTTGAAGCACTTAGGAGTTTGAGCAAATGACATTAAAAATTTAGCTCTCAGATTGATAGTCGAGTTGGGTTGATAGGCAATTTGGGTTGCATAGATGAGTTGGGTTGCATAGGTGAGTTGGGTTGACAAGCAAGTTGGGTTGGATAGTCAAGTTAGGTTGGTAGGCGATTTGGGTTGACAAGCGTGTTGGGCTAGACAGGTGATTTAGACTAGAAAAGAAAGTTGGGCTACATAGGTGAGTTACGTTGGACAAGTGAGTTGGGCTACATAGTCCCAAGAACAAAACTGTGGCTTAAAAAAATGGATTTTTGTTCAAATTTTTATCTTATTTGCTTCCACACTCCAAGATATTGCATGACAATGGTTAGTATTTTGCTTGTAGGTACAATTTGACCAAATTTATGAAGCTAGGTCCTATCAAGCATGCCATTTGTGAACATAATATTGAAATAGGGGGAGATTAGTATTGTGTTAGTGAATAAAATAAATCAATCAAAAACACACTAAACTAACATCTTAAGTCTATCTCAAAGGAGAAGCTTAGTTAAAAAAATAAAAATATAAAACACAACTAAAACATGAAAGAAAGACCTTCATTCACCTTCCTTGGATGCTCCAAAATGCTTTTTGTAGTGATTTTTTGGGTTTGTGCTCATGAAATCTGCATCAATAAAGTGTGGCTACCTTCATCTCTCTTTGGCACTTTGTTTAGCTTTGACTTGGCTTGGCTCAACATTTGGGTATTATAACACTAAGATGTAATTATTTTGAATGCATTTGGGCATTATAATTTTAGCATAAAAGAGCTTGAAAATCAATAGGCAAAGCTTCCTATTTATAAATTTTTGAAATGGTTTAGGATCAACCATGACCATCCATCTCAAGATTGAGATGTGTGGCCATGAATTAATCCAAATTATTTAATTAAAATTCATAATTATTACCCATAAATATTTGGGAAGAAGGGGAATTTAAGAGGCATGAGAGGCATTGATGAGGCATGAGAGGGTCTTAATGAGGCAGGGGTGGCTTGATGAGATATTTTATGTATTTATGGTCTAGAGATGTCTTTCCAAAAAATGATGTCATTTGATGATGCAGTTATTCAATATCAATTTATAAAAATAAATACTCAAAATTTTATATGAAAAATTAACTTAAGCTCTTGATTTGGTTTAATTAGCCTTAAACATGATTAGTCAACTTTGATGCAAAACCTTGGCAATTTGTGCACAAATTAATCAAACTGATCAAAATTTCATATTATTGGCTCAAATTTTGACTAGATTAGAATTGGAAGTCTATGTTAGATGCATTAGAACTGTTATCTCATTTAGGATAATGCCAATGAAAAATAATAAAGGCACATGTCTTGTACAAGAAATTTGATTGAAAAGAGCAATCTAGAGCGCCCAGGTGTGAAAATATCATTTTGACTCGAAATGATCTGATCAAATTTAGCTACTTCATAAATTGCATTGCCCCATTTAATGACACTCTAATAAAAAAATTGACACTTGAATATGTCAGTTTCAAAGCTTTTAATATGTTTTAGTGTTTTTAAGCCAAATTATACATTTTGGTGGAAATTGATTAAAAGCCTGATTAAAGGTTATTGATGGCCAAATTTAAGTGTCTACATATTCCAATTATAGTTCAATATTTAAGTAGAAGTCTATTAAATCACCCCTCATCTAGTGCATGTATTCCAAGCATAGCTCCAACTTCAAGTCTTAGTTCTTTAAGGAAGGTAAAAATCTTGAGTGAAATTTATCAGTGTACAAAAATCCAAACACATGAAAAATGTCCAAAAGGTGAGACAATAAATTAAGCTTTAATTACATAAGCTAATTTTGAACCATCATGTTTTGAATATGCATGTACTAATGATGTTTGGGTGCAAGCAGTGCAAGAAGAAATGAATTCATTCATAGAAATGATACTTGGCAACTTATAAAACTTCCACTTGATAAAAGGTATATTGGTACTAAATGGGTCTACAAGACTAAGTAAAATAGTGATGGTAGTGTTGAAAGACACAAGGCACATCTAATTGCAAAAGGTTTCACTCAAAGATATGGTATAGATGATGAACAGAAATTTACACTAGTTGAAAGACGAGAGACCATTAGAATGGTGATTTCACTAGCATCTCAAAAGAAATGGAGCATACATCACATGGATGTGAAAAGTGCCTTCTTGAATAGGTAATTAGAAGAAGTATTTATACAATATCCACAATGGTTTTTAGTAAAAGATAAAGAAGATCAAGTCTACAAGTTAAAGAAGGATTTGTATGGCCTCAAGCAAACACCTAGAACATGGTGTGTAAGGATTGATGGATATTTTGAATAGAACAAATTCAAAAGAAGTAAAAGTGACCCTACTCTTTACTACAAGAAAAAGGCAATGATATCCTTATTATAAATTTTTATGCTAATGATTTATTGTATATGAGGAACAATTCTAAGATGAAGGATATATTCAAAATTATAATGATGAATGAATTTTAAATGAAAGATTTAGGTCTCATGAAATAATTTTTAGGGATGGAGGTTCATCAATGTAAATATGACATCTTAATTTGTCAAATAAAGTATGTAAATGATATGTTGAATAAATTCAATATGGTTGATTTTAAACTAGTCTCCACTCCAACTACTCATGGAGTTATGCTATGTAGATAAAATGATGATGAAAGAGTTGATAAGACAACTTACAAATGTATTGTAGAAAGCTTACTATTTTTAACTCACACAAGACCAAATATTACTTATTTGATTTCTCTTATATCAAGATATATGTCTAAGCAATATGAAATTCATATGAAGGCAACCAAGAGAATTTTAAGGTATGTGAAAAGTACTATTGGCTTTGGTATTCATTATTATACTACTAAAAAGTTTGAACTTTTTGGTTATAATGGTTCTGATTGGGGATGTAGTTTGAATGAATGAAAGTCAACATCTGGAGATTATTTTTCACTTAGTTCCATTTTGGTTACATGAAGTTCAAAGAAGCATATTTCAATTGCTCTTTCACCTATAGAAATAAAATATATTGTAGTCACTTTAGTAGGTACATAAGCATTGTGGCTTTGAAAGGTTTTAGAAGAAATTGGAGAGAAATAACATCAACTTATAGTGATTTTTTGTGATAATGTAAGTGT
This sequence comes from Torreya grandis, assembly GCA_037957365.1. Classification (NCBI taxonomy): domain Eukaryota; kingdom Viridiplantae; phylum Streptophyta; class Pinopsida; order Cupressales; family Taxaceae; genus Torreya; species Torreya grandis. Next base: position 2,344,197 of record JARHVA010002509.1, read on the forward strand.
TATCAAATTACCCAAGAATCTAGTGCATCACAATAGGTCAAAGTGTGTTGATTTGAAGTACCATTTTATTCAATATTTGATTTAGAAGAAAGAGTTAGAATTGAAGTATATAAACACACAAAAACATGTAGATAGATTCACCAAAGCTATGACAAAAGTTTAGTTTTTGAAACTCCGAGATCAAATTTTTAGTTAACTCAACATCAAAGAGGAGAATGTTGGTTAATTTTTTTTTACTCCTAGTTTTACAACAGAGAGCATCATGCAAAAGAACATGCAATTTATTTAATGGAAACAACGTTAGTTTATCTTTCATGCAAGTTGTTTTATTTTTATTATCTAGATAAATTTAGAATGTTTTATTTATTTATTTATTAATAAAACATGTTCACATGCAATTCAATAAGTACATTATATTTGATCTTTATTATAATTAAGAATGATTCAAATAATTTTAAAAAATAATTTTATTTTGGTTATTCTGTATTTCTTCTTGTTATGTATACTGCATATATTTAGTTGTGAGTCTCTTATTTTCTAGTTTTTTTTCTGTGCAATGGTTTATTTTTATATATTTAAAAATCTTCAAAAAAACCCTTCCTCTTATCACATTGTCATAAATAATGTGGACATTTTTGTCAAGGCTGGCCATGAAGCAAATGGATTGCAGTTTTCCAGGGCATGCATTCTTGTAAAGACTTTACAATTTTTAATTCCATTAGCACTACTTCTAAACATGGTCAGTGGCTTCAATATGTGCATTTTGAAGGTCTACCCGTCAAGGGTTTTTAGTGTAACAAATTTAGGCATAAGATAGCATCTTTCTTCTCCCCCAAAGCATAAAGGCTACTTTATGTTAATTTTTAAAAATGGGTCCCAAAAAATAAGCTATGTAGCTACTGAGCTTAAGCCCATTCCTCTCTTGGTTTTCCAAGAGATCATAATAGAATTGGTCACTTCCACAGAGGCTTTGGACAAGGTTAGAGTTATGGTGCAGGGGTCATCTACTTTTTTTCACTAAAGAAGTGGAGGTACAGATGATGGGGGCCCAAGAAGTGATAGTCTCAGCAAGTTGGAAGGGATTGGAGAAAGAAAAAAGTTATGAACCTTTGCCTTTTAAATTTTCTCAGGGTCGTACAAGAAGGAGATGTTTATGGTTTGGGTATCATAGAAATTTGCATCATATTTTTAGACAAAATCATTGTTCACTAAAGAACATTGTGAACTATCAAAATAAATAGGTCGAAGAATAAAAGCAAAAATATTGCAGGTTAATGTTATACATCAATTGGTGAGAGTTTGCAATGGACGATGGAGGAAATTTTCCTTGTAAAGGAAGAAGGATGCAAATAACAAGGTACTGAGATTAATGAAGAGAAATGAAGAGTCTTGTTTCATGGTGATTATGCTAAAGAGTATGATGCGAGATTCTCCATCTTTAGATTTATATTATATCTTCAGAAGTTTTTTGTCTTCCTAGAGTCTTCAATTCCTCTCAGGGATGTTTTGTTTTGACCCAATATTATTTATCAAAAATAAAATATTGTCATTTTTCTTAAATATTTTTATCGATGTAATGAAATACAAATATTTTTTTGTATATAAAAATGGATTGTATGATGTGTTGTGTGTTGGCACTAAGATTTTTGTTCTTGCCATCAGACTCATGATATTGAGATTAATTATCACTCTTGGTGTAAATAATGATTTAAGTTAAGAAAATGTAAATAAATAAAAGGAAAAATGGCATTGACATGAAGATTATGTGAAATACTTTAAAATAAATTGGCAAACAACTCGTTGTCTGCATACAAGTCATGGTTACCTATAGATTTTTTTAAAAAATTGATGCTATATAGCGCTAAATCATACAAAAAAAATAGTACAGTTACGAATGATTCACAAAGATAATGATGTTTATAAAATTATTTATGATTTTTTGAATTATTTGGATTTAATCATGTAAAAATTATATTTATGACATTTAAGATCTAAAATTTATGTTGATGGATAAAACAGTTTAACACCGTGCTAATATAATATGGAAAAAACTTGAAAATAATATTAATAATAATAGTATGACGATTTTTAACATAGTTTACTATGTAGGATATATTAAGGTGTCAATATTTCATGAGTGTTTTGGCCCAACCCAGTGTTACCCTGACTCAACTTAGGTTATTTTATACTCAACCAAATTTAGAATGTAACCTAACTTCCATAGGGTTAGAGTTCTTAGAGCTATAAATACAAGTGCTCATGCCATATGCCAACAAGATTTTGTGTATAAGTTTAATCTATAAAAATGATTTGAAGAAGCCATTCAAATTAGTGTTATAATGTCTATTTTATGTCAAGCTTCATAGCAAGCCAAGCCAATAGAAAATCAAATCCACAAGTGACCATTGGAGAAGTGCTACCACCATGGAAAATTATTGACAAGAGTCTCTAATGTGATAGACCAATCAAGAACATCCTTATGCCAACAAGTGGACATCAAAATCAGTAAAGGAGGTAAAATAATTGTGTTATTTTTATCTCTATTTTATGATCTTATTTATTATACATCCTTATACCAACAAGTGGACATCAAATTCAACAAATGAGGTAAAATAATTGTGTTGTTTTGAAGGAGTAGAAGATCTTCAATAATTTATAGGTGTGGTAAGACAAGGTAGAAGGAGCAGAAGACCTTTAATAATTTATAGGTGTGGTAAGTCAGGTTAGAAGGAGTGGAAGACCTTCAATAGTTTATAGGTGTGGTAAGATATGGCAAAAGGAATGGAAGAATTTTAGTATCTTATAGGTGTGGTAAGATAGGGTGGAAGGAATAGAAGACCTTCAACAATTTATAGGTGTGGTAAGGGTGGAAGGAGTAGAAGACCTTTAATAGTTTACAAGTGTGGTAAAATAGGGTGGAAGGAGTGAAAGACCTTCAACAATTTATAGGTGTGGTAAGATAGGGTGGAAGGAGTGAAATAACTTCAAAAATTTATAGGATATTCTAATGGTGTGGATCTCCAAATCCTAGATACTCCTGGACTTGGAGAGAGAGGCTGAGAAAAAAGAAAGAAGATTCAATAAAATTTAGTGGAGGAATAGTTTGAGTTACTGTAGGCCTCAGGGGAGGAGCTTTCTTGAGTAGAAGTAATTTCATTTTGAATTTCAATCGAAGTGGGAGGAAGTAATGGTAACTATGGAAGACTTTCATCAATTTTAATTTTATTTTCATTCTAAGCGGGAGGAAGTAATGATAACTATGAAAGACCTTCAGTAATTTATATTTGAATTTCACTCTAAATAAGAAGAATTAATGGTAACTATGGAAGACCTTCAACAATTTCAATTTGAATTTCAATCTAAGTAGGAGGAAGTAATGATAACTGCAAAAAACCTTCAGCAATTAGAATTTGAATTTGAATCTGAGCAAGAGGAAGTAACGGTAACTACGGAAGACCCTCAACAATTTAATTTTGATTTTCATTCTAAGCAAGGGGAAGTAATGTTTCAATTTGAATTTCAATCGAAGTAGGAGGAAGTAACGGTAACTACGGAAGACTTTCAACAATTAGAATTTTAATTTTAATCTGAGTAGGAAGAAGTAACGGTAACTATGGAAGACCTTCAATAATTTTATTTTAAATTTCAATCAGACCAAGAGGAAGTAATGGTAACTATAGAAGACCTTCATCACTTTCAATTTAATTTTCATTCTAAGAGGGAGGAAGTAACAATGATTATAAAATACCTTCAGTAACTCCAATTTGAATTTTAATCTAAATGGGAGGAAGTAATGGTCATTGTGGAAAACCTTTAGCAACTTCAATTTAAATTTCAATCTAAGTGGGAGGAAATAATACTAATTGAAAAAGATCTTTAGCAATCTAAAGTTCACTTTTCTTTGATCAAAGGGAAAAGAAGGAGTGGAAGGAGAAGAAAAAGACTTCTTTCATAGGACACGGATGAGAAGAAAAGTAAGGGCAAGGAGGATATGAAGATGTCTAAGTTTCATGTGGACTAGGGTTAATCTATTCCACCATTGACATCCCCCATAATTTTGAATGGAAATCTACATGGGAGAGTTTCAATGTAGAAGATCTTTAGCATTCTGAATTCTAATTTGAACTTGAAAACTAGAACACTTATTTTGACATGGATGGGAGTAGGAGTGGAAGGATAATTCTTCTAATAGGATGTGGGTGAGAAGGAAAATAAAGGCAAGGAGGAGATGAAGATGACCTAGATCTAGATGGATTGGGGGTTATCCATGCCATTAGTGGCACTCCCACTATTTCTGGGATTCTACCTGTACTACCTCATCAAAACTCTCTGGTTCTCTACCATCAGTGAGCAATAAGTAGAATAATGAAGGGGAATATCAAATTGGAGGTTTACTTACCCTTTCTAACCTCCTGATGGGCATTTAAGACTCATTCACAGCTTGTTATCTACCTAAATTCTCTGTCAGTGACTGATCTCAGTTATCTCCAAGTCTGTACCTGACCAACGTCGATTTTACCTGATCGACATCAATTTCTATCTGGCTGACATCGATCCCTGTACAGCCGATGTCAGTCCCTATCTAATCGACATCAGTTCTAGAATTAATAGCATCAGTATCTGTGTTTTCCTGTCTATGATTATTCTTTCCCACGAGCTCATTTTAGATCATCTCCTCGTCCAAATTCACATTGCTCTGCTCAGTATTATTTAGCTTCTTGAGCTAATCACTGTACATCACTTTCTCATTGAAAACAACATCACGGCTTCTAATAATTTTGTTAGTTCCTAGATTTCAAAATTGGAATCTGAAATCGTCAGAGCCATAACCAATAAAAGTGCACCATATAGATTTAGCATCTAGCTTCTTTCTATTTTCCTTATCAATGTGCACAAAAGCTTTAAAACCAAAAACTCTGAGAAATAAAAGATCTACCTTTTTACCTATCCAAGCCTCTTCTAAAATTCCACCATCCAGAGCAGTAGAGGGTCCTCTGTTAATCAGGTAAACTACAATATCTACAACTTCTGCCCAAAACTATAAGGGCAAACCAGCATGCAACCTCATACTCTGTGCACACTCCAATATTGTTATGTTCATCCTTTCAGCAACTCCATTTTGCTGAGGTGTCCTTGGAACCATCCTTTGCCTACGTATTCCATTCATAGAATAGTAACTGTTGAACTTATAGCTGTAGTACTCACCACCATTGTCAAATCTAAGGCACTTCAATCTCATACCTATTTCATTCTCAACCAAAGCTTTCCAAATCTTAAAAGTGTCAAAAACATTAGATTTCTTCCTTATGCAATAAACCCATACCTTTCTTGTAGCATCATCAATAAAATAGACATAATACCGTGATCCTTCAATAGAAGCTACCTGAGCTGGTCCCCACATGTCTGTGTGAACAAGCTCCAATTTGTGCTTCTTCTTTGTTGACCCAGTCTTGAGAAAACTCACTCTCTTTTGTTTTCCAAAAATGCAGTGGTCACAAAAATCTAGATCTATGCTTTTCAAATCTAAAAGCTTACCTTTTGACTTAAGAATAGTCATTCCCTTCTCACTCATGTGGCCGAGCCTACAGTGCCACAACTTTGCATCTACATCTGAAGTAGATAATACAGAAGGAGAATTATCAGTAATACAATTACATATATAGAGAGTACCTACTCTCTTACCTCTGGATAATAAAAGTGCACCCTTGGTAACCTTCCAAGATTTAGCTGTGAGAGTTATTGTACAACCCTCATCCCCTAACTTTCCTGCAAAAATCAGATTCCTCTTTAGGATGGGAACATGCATGACATCTTTCAACACCCATGTGTTGCCATTCTGCAATTTCAACTGCACTTTTCCTTGGCCAACAATTTTACAAGGCTCATCATCCCCTAAATAAACTATTCCAAAATCTCCATGGACATAGTCACTAAAATATTCTCTATTTGGGGTTGCATGAAAAGAGGCACCAAAATCTAAAACCCAAGATTCTATATTATTATGCAAAGAGAATATAAGAGCATATTGTGCAACAATACTTACAACTTTTGCTTCTTCTTTACCTTCTTGTTGATTTTCTTCTTTAGCTTTTGAATAGCAATCTTTCCTTGCATGCCCTATCTTTCCACAATTCCAGCAGATTATCTTTTTGCCATTTCTAGATTTGGATCTACCTCTCATCTTTGACTTAGATCTTGATCTCCCTTGCTTGCTCTTCTCTTTTTGCCTTCCCCTGCTTTCAAAACTTAAAGCATTCCCTGATGTTTCCTCTATACTTTTCTTGTGAATTTCTTCATTCAAGATTACACTAACAACATCATCTACTTTTAAGATATTTGAAGCAGATGCAGTATTACTAACTGCCATTACCAAGCTATGCCAGCTTTCAGGTAAAGAGCATAAGATTAATAGAGCCTTAATTTCATCATCAAACACTATTTTGACTGAATTTAATTGATTTAAAATTCCATGGAAATCATTTAGATGATTAGATACAAGTCCACCTTCCTGTATTTACAAATTAAATAATTGCTTCATAAGATATACCTTATTTGAAGCTGAGGGTTTTTCATATAAATTTGCTAAAGTGTCCATTAACTCTATTGTTCATTTTGCCTGTGATAAATTAGATATCACAAAAGATGCCAAACTCAATCTTATAGATCCCAGAGCCTTTCTATCAAGAACATTCCATTCTTCATCTTCCATATCTGTGGGCTTCTTTGAAACCCCACCTAACGGTAAGTATAGATCTTTCTGATACAGATAATCTTCTATCTGCATCCTCCATAATTAATAATTATTGCCATTGAACTTATCCATTCTTAGCTTACTTTCTTCTGCCATTGCTATACTCCCACTCAAGTAGAAAATCCTATGAGTGACCTGTAATCAACACACACTAAACAGATCTGAAACTACCTGTTAGTGAACCTGGCTCTGATACCACTTGTTGGGGATCAACCAACAAGATTGATTACCTTTGTGAGCAACTAAACACAGAATTAAACCATAATGATAAGTAACTAGAAATCAGAAATAGCAAAGAATAAGAGATACAAGAAACCACCCTGAAAACTTGTATTAAACTCTTCCAGAAAGAAATATAATTAAATAAATCACACTTTCTTCTCACACCTTCCAGATGTACAGATCTCTTTCCCTCAAGAGTTCTCTCTCTCAATTAAAACCAATTCAATCCTTGAATTGTCTTCTACTGTATAATACAGTTCTCCTAAGCTATGAAGATCTATCCCTATTATATAACATTAGGGATTCATGAGCATACAATATCAACCATTAGATTACACCTATTAATCAAAGGTCCAAATCAGTCTTGCCTAAAATAGAAATGCGGACTTACAACTAACAGCTAAACTAATCATGCAAACACTTCGTTCATCCACGAAAATAGATTTTTGGACACATAAGTGACTAGTGTTGGTCCCTGTCTGCCTGCCCGTGACTAACATCCACTGATCAATAATCGACGTTGGCATCCTCTGGTCCATACCTGACCATCGATGGTGACTATAAACTCTAGCGACTTCTGCACTCGCTCATCTGTTGAAGCTTTTAGCTCCACAACATAACACCCCAATCTAAATAGCTATAGGAACATCTTCTTCATACCAAATCTCTAGTCATTCAATCCATACATATCTATTTATAGATTCTCCACAAAATTAAAATATAAGAAGTAGGTGAAATTTGATTAAAAATTTGGGCCACATAATTTGTTTGAATAAATTAAACTTTTAAAAAGTCTCTATGAGTTATGATAGTAAGGTAATTGGTCACCTCCTAGTTATGAAATCCTATTAAAAACTCAAAAGGACGGTAGATTTGTTTGCTAATTATTTTTAAATTTTAAATAGGTTATAATTAGTCTATGGGAAGTGAAAACCAAAACCTAGAACTCTGAAATATAAAAAGGGGCATACAAAATACAAAGAACACCCAATGCTTAAGTTCACATTACCATTTCAACTATTACAACATATTTTGTCTCAAGAAAAAAAAATATTTAAGTATATTATATTTTTAGTTGGATAGTGTGACATGTTTTTTAAATTATTTTGTATTATTTTCATGCAAAAGAATCTATGCAATATATGTAAATTTCTCAAAGATTTTGTTGATAAAAAAGACAAAGGAAAAGTGTAACATTTCCAAAGAATAAAATAAAGATAAAACAAATTACTAACAATATTAATAATTATGGAGACTATAAATATTTTAAATATTTCACAAAGATAGATTGATATTTTCTAGCTTTTATACTTTGTTGTGAAATATATTAAGATAGTTTACAAATACCATTTTTTCATTATATTCAAAGAATTATAGTATCTTTATATTGTCATGGTTTAACCTCACATTGTATTGAAATACAAATGCATTCTATCCATGTTCATAATTTAGCTACATATATGGTCCTTGTGAATATGCTTGTTTTGTGTATATTTACCTTTGATAAATAGGACTCTGGCATACATTTTGGTATTTTAGTACACTATTTACCCATATTGGTCTTATTATAGGCTTGATTCATAGATATATCATTATAAACACCTCATATCTATCACTTTTTAGCATCAGAATCCTAATCATTCATCCTACATTTAGATTGATCATTAATTCAAGACATTTTTCCTATTGAGTCAAAATAACTAGTTTGGCAATCATTTCTAGCTCATAATCACTAGTCCCCCAATTTTAACCCTCTTTATTTTTGGGTTCTTTTTTCCCTTTGGATAATTTTATATTCCATGATTTTTCTATCACTAACTTCTGTGGTCATGCTTCATACACATATGTGTTTTGAAAGCATATATATACCAAACTACCCTAAGTCATTTCATACATTAAATCTCTCTTATCATCCACATATTTTACAAGATAAGTCTCTTAAGAACATTTTAAAAATATTAATAAGAGTATGTTTATCAATAATCCTATATTATGTCATTCAAATTATTGTACCATCACTGATGTAGCAACACAAGGTTATAGTCAAGCATATAGTTACATTTGATTATCTAGGGAGAGGAGGTGAAGTCATTTTCTCATTTTCATTGGGAATACTAAGAACCAAAAGAAATATATTGATCCCTAATTATGATTATGACTGATATTTATTTTTAACCCAAAAATGGTTCTTCAGCACTAACCTTGCACAATTGTATATTCTTGCAACATTGTGGGGAACTAGGGTTACAACATAGGAGAATAGTTTCATATATAGTTCTGAGGATGAATTAGATCAATCACATCCAAGATTTTTTCATCTTCCTTTTATAAATCATCCAAAAAGGTCATAATATTAATAGTATTTCACATTTTCTATCATAGGGTCATTATTGATAGTCAATTTTGTCCCTGTGCACAACCAATAGTCCACCTATTTTTTCCCTCTTCGAAAAACACAATTAGATTATAGGGTTTTGATTCATTCAGTGTCATAATCTTACTTAAGTTCTCATAATTTATTTACATTTCCTAATAGTGTTCATTTCATTCACTTATCTCTCTTTTTTCATTTGATATATATTTTTTATGGTTATATGGTACTTTTAGTTACTTCTCGTTAGGCACGTGCCTAAATCTGATTGGTGTTATTTATTGTATTATCTTAGATATATGTTTAAATTAGTTTTAATTATTAGTTTATAGTGTAATTACCATTATGCATTATTATTTTTTAAATATTTTGGTGAACCCAATCTTCATGATTATCCAACCTTTGATTTTTATTTCCCGTTTCCCTTTAGGGCTTGATTTTTACTTTAATATCTAATTTCTTAGATCTTGGTTATTCTAATTTATTCTATCCCAACCATATTTTTTTTATCATTCATATCTAAAATATAATTCTTAAATATTGGTAAACCAAATACTTTTACATAACCTTATGTTTATAGTTTTTCTTCCTTCATCTTTTAGGGTCTGATTTTCACATGTTAAATATTATTTTTTGATTTTTTTTGTATTACTCATTGTTTTATCACTAACCTTGTATTTTTTATTATTTCCCCCCTTTGATTTCATTTTGATTCCAAATAAGAGGGTTATATATAATTCATACTAGGTGAGGTGTTATATTGAGTGTTACTACTTTTGATATAATTCAAATTCTTTTGCCTGGTACCCATATTTATTTGAATTTAATAATGGAAAAAGTTATTGATATGTTTTCTCCTTATTATTTTGTTGATATATAAATGATGAATTGTGAATTATATATTTACATATGCTGAACATGAATATGAGGAAAACTCTTTTTATGACATTAATATTTTTTATTATGTTAATAAAAAAAATTGAAATAACTCCTTACAATAGAAACTTAATTCATAAAAATATTGAATGATTAAATGACATATTTCATACATTAAAATAACTAAAAATAAAACTATGGTTGAGGAATATAAATTTAATAATGTATTAATGATCCTTTAAATGTTTTTAATTTTCATATTATAGGCTCTCCTTTTACATTATATGATAATTACAGTGATACTAGTTATCCTAAGAATACTTTTTATACCTCAACCTATGGTTTGTCATCAAGTTAATATCCTTATTCGTACTCAACCTTATGCTTCTTTAGTACTCCCTACTATTATTGGACCATCTCAACTTCCTCCTAATGTTTTATGTAATGGTATCAATCTTATTCATAACACTAAATCATCCATGCCTACTAATACTAATCATGATTTGGCATATACACTTGCTACTACATATAAATTTGTATTGATTCAAAAAACACACCAAGATATGCAAGTAGAAATCAAATCAATTCCCAAGGATCTTGAATACCTATCCTTGAATTCACTTATAAATATATATTACAAAATGTGTTGGCTCAAGAGGTCCTCATATCTACCCTTTTCCTATAGATTTTATAGTTCCTAAATTTTATTTTATTTTAAATTATTTTAGATTAACATATCCAAACAAGGATAAAATTTTGAATATTCAGATTTCAAAATTTACAGCACCAATCATACAAAATTAAATATTATATAGGGTTTATTTTATATGTTAAATTATAAAGGATCAAGAATCTGAGGGATAAAAATTGCTTATCTTGTTATAACTCAAATCAATGTTTTATATTTTATGATCATAGTTAGATGCACTTTGTAATAGTTCCTTGTGGGTTTGAATCAATAATAGACTATTACCATTCCATATGAAACCTCCAAAATTATTATATGCCTATGTAATTCTATTATTATTTACTTATGATGAACTCATATTAAGGTACTATGCCAAAAATAATTGCTTGAGACTAAACACCTACATCTATAGATAAATGTTTGTGTTCAAATACATTTAGACCTACGTAGATAATAATGTTCTCTCTATCATTTATAAAAAACCAAAATTTTAAATTTTGATTAAAAATATATGAAAAATGGTTATTATTTTAAGTTTCACTGACCTTAGCCAATCTCTATTAACTAGTTGAATGTTGCCTACATTATACAATACTCTAAAGAGGGCTCAAACCACATGTAGTTCTCCCTTTAATGTGAGTGTGTAAAAGATCATGTGGATGTAAGTATATATTTTATTCTTCCTAGGACCTAATTTGATACAAACATGTATAATAATTATTAACCTTATAAATTTCAAATTTTACAATAAATATTGAGCTAATAATAATGTGCACTTTGTATGTAACTTTGTAACAAAGAATTTGTATCCCTAAATTCCTCCAAGGGTATTTATATATACAGTTTTATTAATTTACATTTATGGAACTATTTTAATTTAAATTAATACTAATTATTAATTAAAAATTTAAGATAAAGAACTCTACATGGAATGGCATGCCCAAAATAGACCTGAAAAAGGCTCCTAGACATTTTTGAAATTTCTAGATGCCTAAATGTGACAAAGTCACCTATGAATTATGTTTACATTTGAATGCTAAGTAAAAAACAATGGTAAGTAAAATATAACTAGGTATCCTTGTGAAAAATTAAATGATTCTGAAAGTAATAAAATAGATTACTATGTAATCAATTAATGTCAAGAAGATGACAAGATACCAAGATAAATGCACCAAAAACTAAGGATCGATAAACATGTAAATTCACTTGAAATTATTGTACTAAATTAGGGTATCTCCAAATTCCCATTTATAATCTAATATTTAAGTGAAACTATAAGTGCATTCTTAAAGATATAAATAAAATGTGAACCTACAATAGTGATTGTGAATTTAGACTTTTACTTTGACCCAATGTTTCATAGTGTCCATGTGTTCTGGCAAGAGATAATTTATGTAATTAGATATATTATTGACCAATTAAAATAAATTATATTCATAATAGTAAATCAAAATATATTTAAATAAAAACTACACATGTATGTTTTCAGTACTAGGTCACTCATAGAGTATGCACATGTTCTGAATATTTGAGTTGTGATGGGTCATAACTTTATACAATACAAGTGGATAAAGGTGTAAATTTCATGGGTCATCAAGTGACCCAATCTATGTGGAGAAATATTATTTTAATCTTTGTCACTTCCTAAATACTTAATTGAACAAGCTTCCAAGCAATTTTGGGATAATTTATTGGCCATTGAGTGATGTTGAGCCTCAACCACACTTACTAATCTAATATTTATTGAAACTTAAGATGAAATGGGTACCCTATGCTAGTATCATGTAATGGTTAATAAAATATTACATATAGATTTATGGAATCAATATTTTACCTTTGATACCATTAATGTCACATCAATTCCATGTTATTAAATGTAAACTATAATGGTATGTGCATAAAAAATAGTAATGTACCCAATATAATTTAATTAATACAAATAATGGAAAATAAAATAATGAATGCATGATAATTTCCATATACTAAAGTTGATCTAATCAATGCCAATATATAAAACTTTAATAGTGGACATGTGAACTATTTTCAAGCCCCAAATTTGATCCAATCATTGTCAACATGTGATAAGGAATGACATAATTTTCCATTCAATATCATCAATGTGATAATCTAAAAACAAATTTGAAATATGTAACTTGTATGACATGTGCATTGCATATGCCCCAATCTGTATAAATATGTAATATATATTATAATTTATTTCAATATATTTCATGTGTATAATAACATGTGACTATTTTTATGTACTTTTTCTAATTTTTGTCTCAATATAGAACACCTGAACCAATCTCAAATAATTGAATCAATTTGATGCAACTAAATCAATTTGAAGAAACTAAACCAATATAAATATGAGTACCAAAATGGGGATATCTTATTGTATGCCACTTTTGATATAGTGGATGAGGTTATCCAATTTATTATGTCAAAATATTTTCCCATCAAATATGAGAAATTCTTTATTTGAAAATTAGAATTTTTAAATAATTTATGATTTATTGGATTTTGATATATTTTTTTAAAAATATAGAAAATTTGAATTATATATTTGTAGCTTAAACCTTGTATTAATTTCCATTAGGGTATGGAAATTTGATAATAAATGTTTGGCAGGATTGATTTTCTCATTGAATGGTCTTAATAATTATTATAATAAATACTAATTAAATCACAACATAATTATAAATGTTACCCACCTTAATTAAAATTAGGGGAAATGTTTGTATAACTAGAATGTTCACAAATTTTGTGTTTTATAAATAATCAAAAATGATCATGTAAATATTACATGCAAAACAACATTTTTAATGTGTTCTAAGGTAAATAATAGAGATTAAATTTGATATGCAGATGCAGTGATATCATGCACACATATATATATATTTTTTTATTATTTTTCAAATTATTTTTTTCAACTTATAGCACAAAGTCACAACATATAAATAGGTTGAATTTTTTAGTTTGGACAACTCATTTGAATAGTGTTTGACTAATATTAGTTTTATAAGAATCACAATGCCTCTAAAATGATATGCACTAATGGTGAATTTTGATTGACTAGAGAGTACATTGTAGGAACAACAACCTTCATACTTTCTAAGTTCAAAAAAGAAAATCACTTTTCACTTCATATGTAGTAATTTGAAAAAAAATACTTTTGAAAAAGCTTCAATTTTTAGGCATAATTAAGTAGTTTTATGTCATTTTTGGAGGTGCCTTTTTATTAACAGAGGTGTCTACCTCTTATAAAATATGTATAGGATTCTAACAAAGGTGTCTAAAATAAGGGTCTACTCAATGATAGAGGTGTCTAAGTATATGAAAATCTAAGTTTTGATTGTCTAACTTTTTTTTAAATTTTTTTATGAGATATATATTGGTTTTGATCATGTATTTTTGTTATTTTAGAGTGAAATGCATGCTTAAGATCTTCTATTTAGTTTAAATATGGATATTATGTGAAGGTTAGCCCTCTTAGATTCGAAGTAGAATATATTATATAGATATAGGTTAGGGCATGCTTCTCATGTTATTCATATGTCATATGATATGCAATTTCTAACTAGATTGGCTAAGAGGTGGAACACAAATACTAATAACTTTAGGTTGTTCATGGGAGAGAATAACATCACTTTCAAGGATCTCTTGTGGATATTGAGACTTCTAATGATGGAAACCCATGTAGTTTTATGGGGTGAAAAAGCTTTGGGCCCTATTGGATGTGCATATAGTTATTTTGTTGGACATGTTTGAGGGGTGAGTGATATGATAGCAATAATATTTTGTTATCATAAATTATATTGTCTATTGTTTCATAACTAAGAAATATTTGTGTAATCATTTGGTGTATTTCATATATTTGGATGGTGTCAGTGTGGTGATATAATATCGTATGCACCATATCATGTAGGATATAGAGGAGCACGGTACATGATATTCTTGGAAGTGCAAGAAATTGGCCCATTTATATATGTATTTATTTATATTTACTCAATAAAATCATTATAGAGATTTTGTGTCAGCCATTTTAATAAAAATATGGTATTATGTTCATGTATTGTTGTTATATGTATAGATATAGGTCCTCATTTCAATGGGGCACACTCTCATAGTTATGCACAAAGATGGGTATGCACTAATTATACCAGTCAAAACATCAAGGACTATCATGTTCTACTAGATCAATTAGATCTAGATATGATAGCATAGAGGCCATGTAGAGGGTTTAATATCTAGCTCGAGGATGGTACTTAGGTACGTCATATGCATATTATAATTTGGTTGCATGAAAAAATTTCTAGTGTTTTTGAAATATTTTAGTACACATTTGTGACTTATTAGTTCTATATTAGATAATATTTCCCCAAATAAAACATGTATGAACCTAGATGCATAAAACATCCTATCATCCTGGTGATATGGATCATCCTACTAATGTCAAGTTAACATCACTTACCATGGGATATGTATATCCCCTAGTTTTTATTTTCTATATTGATGATGGAGGATGTACCGCAAAATATACTAGATGGTGTACATTTACCCAACCAAATTTATTATTTTATGTTACAATTTAGGGAGATAGATTTATACCATAGGCTTAGGATAGATACGGTGGAGTGGGTCAAGAAGTAGGGTAGTTTGGGGTATCTACTATGAATGGATTTTAGTTTATAAATGTATTTAATATTTTCATTTGATTATATTTTGTTTAACATTTTTTAATAGTTTGTGTAAATTTCATGTGGTTTTGTAGAAGATTCTTATTGGGTAGTAGTGATTCATGCATATATTTATACTTTGATTATGCACATCTTAGATGACGTGGTGGGATGTAAATTACGTGATCATGTGGATGAAATTATAATCCTACATATGTCTTTTTTATCATGTTGCTATGGATACCATAACCTATACATCTTCAATTGGAAAGTGGGATGATCTTAGAGTACAATTTGAGAGGTAGCAAATTATTCCATGAGTTATATGAGTGATTTGGGATAAAATATTATTATTAGTTATGTCTATATTTAAGTGGAACATAATATTTTACATGAGAACCATGGTAGGATCAAATCTAGATTAATCATTTTTTAGGAGTAGGAGAGAGATATTAGGTCATAATCATAATATCCCATGTGTAAATAATGGTGCATCATCTTCTAGATGTTCTAGGTATAGGTATGATGAGGATGGTGTAGAGGGATAGAGGAAAAATCCTCCCATTATTAAGTGATACTTTTATTATTGTAAATGCTTATTTTAGATATATATGATGTGATCTTATATGTTCCATGTTGTACTCACACATTTTATTAATGAAGTGATGTTATATGTTTTTAAATTATTGAATGTATTTTAGCTTGTTATTACTTAGTTATTGGATGGAATTACATAAAATAGTATATCATTAAATACACACACACACACACACACACACACACACACACACACACACACACACACACACACACACACACACACACACACACACACACACACACACACACACACACACACACACACACACACACACACACACACACACACACACACACACACACACACACACACACACACACACACACACACACACAGACACAGAGAGAGAATAACTAAAAAATAATTGTATGGTGTGTGTAAATATTATCTAACCAACACATGTAAATTTTTTTATAGTCATAAATATCTAAAAATGGCTAATGAATCCTTCTCATGACAATTTACAATGGTATTCTTTCATTTTATTGTTGTAGAAAATTATTTACTTATTCCATTCCTTGATCCTTAACTTTTTTATTTATCTAAATGGTATCCATACCTATGTATTAGAATATGAAATTTACTCATATTTGTACTTATTTTATATCTTTGATATGTAATAAAACCATCTTTTAAAGTAAAGGAGATAGTCATATTAATGTTCTCAAAATTTTCTCCCATTTCATGTAGACATGATCGTCCTAATGTAACATTGCCTTATGAAATAGATTCATTTACATTTAATAATGTGTCAACTATATTAGGCCCAAGATAAATTGTTTTTATTAAAGGTAAAAGTGTTTTTTGAAGAGGGGAACTACCCTTTACAAAATAAACTGCAAATAACATCTTCCAAACTAGATAAGAAAAAAATGTCTATAGAAAAGCAACAAGTAAAAAACCAACATTACAACAATAGTAAATAAATGATAAAATAACCTAAACTATGTAAAACCAAGATGAATCAAGACCCTTCAAATTTGTGTTCCTTTTATGATCTAAGGGCCATATTAAGAGGTTCTAAATCCTTCTTTTATTGATCATTCTTCTTGTTACCTACAATAGTCCACTCCCCCCCATCATCAAAAAGGATAGGAATGGAAAATTCTAAAGAAGGTTCTGATTGATCCAATGTATTACTTCCTAAATCCTAATAAGTACTTTTCTAAACTCTATTTTCCATCCCTACTGAAGATGAAATATTTTCCCCGAGAATTGCTTCTTTAAGAGTTGAGATTGTTTTTTCTTCTAATTTTTTTTATCATAATTCGAATCTTCATTCTTGATTTCTTATTCCATAATTTCATGATCAGGGAGAGACTACTTCCACCATGAGATCTTCATGGGACTCTTATAAATAATGAAATAAGAAGAAATATGACCTATTTGAAAATAATTTTTACATCAGATGGATTAGGTGTCAAAGTCGAGAGATTACTTCCAAGTTCTAGCCTGTACTAATAAATCAATGGATTCAAGAATCTCTTTAGAAAAATCTAAATTAACTAGTATTCAATAGACCGTAGTGTGGTAAATGGACAAAGAATCCACATATAAAAATTTACCCAATGTTTCTCTTATTGCTTTGAAATATAATGGAGTCCAAAACCGTAAGGGTAAAAAACCCAACCTTACCCAAATTGATTTAACCTCAAAGGCCTCAGAGTGAGGTTTGAATGATGGATATCATGGCTTAAAGGCCAAGATATTATTATTCAAAGACCAAAAATGCCTCTGAAACATAAAATTCATATCGTCCACTAAATCAAATAGAATGATAAAAAAGACTTTTGTATAAGGAAAAATACATAGGTTACCTTCCATTATAGGTATCCAATGCTCCTTAATCCATCCATTCAGATCTAGGAAAGTCAGCCATAATTTAGAAAACCTACAAATCATCCCCAAGATAAATTATTATATTAACAACCCCATGGTATCTTAGGACTATAAACTTATGTTTTCAATATCAATCACTATATTCCAAGTTCTTAATAAATAAATTGTACATGTTTCATTGTTCTTTTTTAGTTAAAATAATTTTTTTTCTATATTCACCTCTGATAAGGGCTCTAATGGCCATTGGTTCCTTTATATATATGTCTCATGATAAACTGGTCCTTGTATAATGTGAACTAGAAGATCTTCTCCTAATGATACATTTCATAAAATCTATAGGAATCATTGGATATTTTAGAGGAACATCTTGGGATATATCACCTTTCTTGTATTTATTATTATAAAACAATGGAGAAGGGGACCTTGTTGACGTATTTTCAAATTTACCAAATTTTATAATCCCTATTTCCAAAAGTTACTCAATCTTTTATCACAAAGCATAACAATTATTATCTCTATGTCCATTGATATGATGAAATTTTTAAAATGTGATTGCACCCACCTCTTCAAGGTGATGGGAGGGTTATAATTATTATGAGGTAGGTTGATTATTTTTTGTCAAGTAATTTCTGTAAACAACACTTGGTCTATCTTTGAAACTATCAAACATAATTGGTTTACTCTTATTTATAATAGGCACACTCGTATTATTTTTTTCCTTGTAAACCATGTCATTTGAATATTATCTTTTATTAAGGACATTAATTGGACTCTCTAATTCAAGATATGACATACTTGGTTCAAATTCCCTATGTCAGATTTTCTTCTTAGGTGAAGATGATCTAGAATCATTTGAACTTGCTGACTTATGTGATTAAAAATATAGATCAAAGATATAAGAGAAAATATCCATATAGTCTCTAAAGATAAGGATAATAGTTTTAAATTCATTTATCCTTAAGTGGAGACATAATATATTTGTTGAAGATAAATTTATTTTCCAAATTTTAAGGTTGATAAAATACACAATGTTATAAATTTTTTTAAAATGTAATCTTCAATAAATTTATCAGGACCTTTTTGTAAGATTTGAAGATGTTCCAAAGTGAATTTAGTAACATTATTATTATTTACATTAGATAATTAATAATTTTATAACTTCTTGAATTAAAGTAAAGAGCCACTAGGAAGACAATAAAACTGCTTTAAGGCCTCTCCTTCTAAACTTTTGTGTAAATATTCTTAATAATATTCTTCCATCATTTGAGCATTTCCCAAAAGAAAGTAAATTATTAGTCAAATGATTATTATGATTTCCATGGCCATCAAAAAATTATAACCTAGGTATAAAAAATACCTATAGATAATTATAATTAAATACAATTCTTATTAAAAGTTGTCCTAAGATGACATTATTATTTTTTTGTTCAATAATAGGGAAAAAAAAGGGTCCCTACCCACAAACATCAAGCTTCAAAAAATAAAAAAATCCTGGCTTAACAGAATAACTGATAAGGCATAAGGCTATCAATAAAAAATAAACAAAAAACTAAAAGTTAAAATAAAATAACTTTCAGTACACACATTCATAAATTATAACCCAATCCTCTTCCATCATCCTTGGGAACTCATAGTCCTTTCAAGAGATTTTGGAAAAGTGCATCCTTTCTTTATTTTTCTAACTATTTTCTATTATCCTAAATTTCTCATTTTATCTTAAAAATGACCTTCCACATCGTCTACCTTTTCATCATTATCTTTATCTTCTTGATTCTTACTGTTCATGATCCTATCACTCTTCTCACTAGATCCATTGATCTTAGCATTTAGAGAGGAGGGTACCACTAATTTTTTACTATTCTCTAAAATCTTTTCTAATGATGATTCTACTAATTTACTAGAATACAATCCATGATTACTTACAAAATTCACTGTCAAAATCTCTTCTTTAACTTCCTTCCCCTAAGATGACACTAGTTTCCTTTTAGATTTAGGACAGGAAGCTGAAACATGACCCAATTGAAAGTAATTTCTACATATGAAAGGAATTCCTTAAAATTCAATGTATTGATACTATCACCTCTCTTCAAATTTTAATTCAATCTTCTTTAGTAAATCTTTCAAAATATCTAAACAAACCAATAATCTAGCATAGGTTGTCCGAGAATAATCAAGTGAGGATGCATCAATTTCTAGAAACTTCCCTAAAGCCTCACCAATAACTTTGAGACCATATTTATTCCAAAATTGGAGAGTAAGATATGACAACCTTACCCAAATTGACAGAATTGAAAGATTTTTAGTTAAAGGATTAAAATCTAGAAACCATGATTTCAATAATAGAAAATGATTTTCCATTATCTAAGTTTTTATATAAAGATTTTATTTTGATTAATTAAATTATCAAAATCCACTATAGAAAATCCTTTTTCACATGGATAAATTTCCATACCACTAGTCAATAGTGGCCACCAAAAAAATGAAATCCATTTATGTAGATCTAAAAAAGATGCCCAAAATCTATCAAAGCAACAAATCAATCCCCTCTCTAAATACTAATCTTCATTGTCCAAAATATGTTCCAGGGATTTTCCTTCAAAATTGACCATAATAAGATTCCACACCCTCGCTTGATCCTTCACTAAACCATTTACTAAATTTAAAATTTCCAATTTTGACTTGGATGAAATCAAAATCCCTTTAGTTGCTACCTCTGAGGAAACCAATGACATTAAAATTG
The DNA here is from genome assembly GCA_037957365.1 of Torreya grandis. Lineage (NCBI taxonomy): Eukaryota > Viridiplantae > Streptophyta > Pinopsida > Cupressales > Taxaceae > Torreya > Torreya grandis. The sequence goes on from JARHVA010002509.1 coordinate 2,364,964, forward strand.
GTAAACAACCCTTACCCTCGAAAGGTAACCTACTCTACCCTAAATCTACCTTTAACCACAATGTTAAACCCATAACCTGTTTTTGCCCATATGCTTCTGCTTCCACAAAAACCCTAAGCTTACCCTCTTCATATACTGAGCTAGGCGTTAATAGTAATTATTCCCTAATCTTGGACACTGTCACTACTATTGGGGCATGCCGATCAACACCCAAATCCCTAGTCACCACCATCATGAGAGAAATATGATTTTTACATGCACATCCCAAAAGCTAAGGATTAGTGAAATAATTGATTAATATTATAATAGGATATTATTAATAAAAGATCTCTATGGAAATATCATGGATCCTAAGATGACATTATTATTCACATTAGCATCACATGATTTAGATTGTATATTGAGATAAATAAACTAATATTGGAAGTCACCTATGGCAAGCATCATATATATGATATGTATAGTAAGAATATTATAGGTTTGGAAATATTTATTCATTGCTATTAACTCCATTTATCCTAAACATAAATCCAATGGATTTATCACAAAAAAACCATCATTACATAACTTAGAATCACATTATATGGAAACAACATTGCAACCTCAAAATCAAATTCTATGGAAACATAATTGCATAACTTAGAATCACATTATATGTAAAAATCATTGATTATATTAGAATTATCATCACAATTTTATTCTTGAGAAAGCATATAGATGTCATCAATGTTTTTCAAGAGAATTCTCATGTAAAGGAATAGAAATAACATCATATTTTGTTATAGTAGAAGAAGGAATACTATCACATTTAATTTCTAGCTAATAAGAAAAAACATCACATTATTTTATATTTCCTACATCTTTTTTCATTTCAAGAAATAACATTATGTTTCACTTCAATAGAATAACTAATATTGCATTCTAGTTGTGAAATGGGAATATCAATATTTTTTGTGTCACTAGAAGCATAATTGCATTTATAAATATCAATTAAAATTAAAAAATCATGATAATTCATATGTGTATAATTTATGCATGTTTATATATATATATATATATATATATATATATATATATATATATATATATATATATATATATATATATATATATATATATATATATATATATATATATATATACATATATACGATTTATTTCTTAAGCGAAATGCTAAAAAATATCAAATAGTACCTTATGTAGTTCATTATTTATTTCCTCTTGTTCTAGTGATTATTGAATACAAAAAGGTTTAGGAGTAAGATAATTAATTTAAGCATCATCTTATTATTCCTCTACTTCTTTATATTCATCACTAACATACCAATCCTCTTAATAATCATAGTCATTATTTTCTTTGTCAACATCATTAGAATAATTATACAAGCTTGGTTATTAGTCCATTCATTAGTATAAACACAAGGCAAGAAATGAGTAGAAAATATGGAATCTATAGGGAAATAAATACTAGGGGTCTTATATTTTTCACTTGTTTTAAATTTTCCAAACCCTAATATAGTAAGAAGCACAAACACAAAGCCTATTCCTAATAGGAAATAAGACATATAAATATAGTGTTTTTAAGATAGAAACCATAGGCTGGAGGTCACTTGTGAATGGAAAATGATTATTTAATTTTTTAAATTAAATATAAATACATAAATATAAAACCTTGGTGATATAAGGAAGAAATTGTAAGGGAACCTAGGTCACAAAATGCTAGATAAGAAGTCGATTCACTAATATGCTTTACCTTAACTTGGATTAGTGTATCTAAACAAGCATAAAACTTTGAATATTATTATTGAATAATATACATCATCAATCATAACAAAATGTTATTTATGATATTTTTCACATTATAAATATATAAAGGATCGAACATCTAAGGGATATAAATTAAATATTTTTATAACTCAAATCATCTTTTTTATTATATAATAATCCTTAGATGCACTTTATAATATTTGTCTATGGGTTTAGATCAGGAGTAGATGATGACCACTATACAAGACACCTAAAAATTTATTAGATGTTTGTGAAATTATTGTATCATCTACTTCTGATGGACTCATCCCAAGGGATTGAATAAAACTATTTATGAACAAGACCACACCTATGTATGTATTAGATTCCTTTTTGTGTTTGATCACTTTAGAGCTAGGTAGATAATCTTATATTGTTCCCCATTTTCCAAACCTAAATTTTCTCTTTTGATTAATAAGATATTTAAAATGGTTATTTTTCTGGGTTGGACTAACCTCAACCAATCCATGTTAACCACTTGGATCTTTCCTACATTTTCACTACTCAAAAAAGGGATTAAACTGCATGTAGTTATCACTTTAATTTGAGTGTGTGCTAAATCATGTGGATGCAAGTTTATGTGATATTTTTCCTAGGACCTTATTTGATATAAGCATGTAGAATAGATATTGATCTTAGAATCTTCATATTTTACAATAAATAATGAGATAACAGTAGTGTAAACTCTACACATAACTTTTTTAATAATGAATTATTATACCTACATGCCTCTAAGGGTATTTGTAAATATACTGTTATCAATTTATAATTATATAGATAGTGTCATTCAAAATCTAACCCAAAATTAATCAAAAATGTAAGAGAAAGAGCCTAAAATTGAAATGTGCCCAAAATAGATCCAAAAAATACTCTTGGGCATTTAAATTCATCCATGAATTCTAAATTTTTATAAAAGCTAAATAAAAATCAACATTAAATAAAATATGACCAAGGATCCTTGTCACTATTTAAATGAATGTTAAAATGGAAAAATAAAGTACTACATAGTCAAATAAAGTCAAGAACATGAAAAGAGAGTAAGATGAATGTGCCAGTAAGGTCCCTATTCATAAGTGAGGATATATATATATATATATATATATATAAACATGAAAGCATTATATAAACAAGACTTGTACCAAATTTGGATATCTACAGTAGTATACAATGGTAATAGTGATCTTTTGCACCACAATGGATGTTTCTTGTCTTCATACCTTGTTTTTATACATGATGATCTATTCATGAGCAATATATTTCCTATAATACTTAAGTATTATGATTTGGATTAGTTTTTTTCCTTGAATTTAGGATTTTTGCATCATTTTAAGGATTTCTTTGATAATTGGTATCTTATTTTTAATAGAAATTAGCCAAAATGTCATATTTTATCAATTTTCCCAACTTTAACAAGGTCTTAGACCTTCTCATATGGTTTTATGTATTTTTAGATAACATGACATACAATATATTACTTGAAGAATGGTTAAATCTAATGAGAATTTTACCATCTTAATTACACCAATTTCTTAAGCTTATGTATGATAACCAAGTATTAAATATTGTTATAAAACATTATGAGTCACCCATAAAACATCAAAGATAACAAGATATATCACCTAAAGGGATTTATAAACATGAAATCATGTAAACTTATGTCACATAATCTATAGTTAGACCTCTTATAGTTATGGCCACTAAATTTGTCACATATATAGTTCTAGTTCCTCAAGTTACAAATTTTATAGTTATAGTTCCTATAACTATAGGTCTAATATTTATAACTCCTAAAGTCATAATAACATGAATTACAATACCTAATCCTATACCTGTTACATTTAAGGCCACTAATTTTATCACATGTACAATTCTAGTCCTCAAGTTACAATTCCTACAACTACATGTCTAAGAGTTATAACTCCTAAAGTTAAACTAACATGAATTACAATACCTGCATGTTAGCATCATGATAGTTTCCTGCCACATCTTGTGTATAATCATTTTAAATAAACTATAGAGTTAAACTATAAAGTGAGACATTTAAAACCAATATATGTTTATTTCCAATAGGTTTAGTATGCTCCTCTAACCCATCCTCTCAATGACTTTTCTAGCATATCACTTTCAATTCAAATATATAATCTACTAAATGTAGTTTTTTTTTCATCATTTATTCTATACTTTTTTAATCCATGGACCTTCCTCCCTTGAGATTGTGCTTTTCATCATTTTTCTTATAGGTTTGAACTTTGGGTTCATTACTTGATTTTCATTGGAATTATTTTTTACCCTTTGTTTAAGATTCCTACTATGTTACTATTTTTTTATTGCACCTTGATTATTGATCCCATTTAAAAAACAAATGTGTACTTCCCAATAATATATATATATATATATATATATATATATATATATATATATATATATATATATATATATATATATATATATATATATATATATATAGAGAGAGAGAGAGAGAGAGAGGCCTTTCATCCTAGCATGTATTGATTTTTAATGAAATTTTTAGGTTGTTTGGAATTTTCCTCTTATTCCTTCTTCTTGATTTCACCTCTTATCTTTATTTTTTGTCTTCTTCATTGAAATTATTGCCTTTTTCATTAATTTATTGAGCTCACCTTGTTTTTTTATTACATATTCCATTTGGTTTCCTCTATGTCTTATCTAGTTCTTCTATAAAATCATAAAAATGAAAAACATATTAAAACATCAAGTTAAAAAAAAATTCCTCAATCTTTAGCTATATATATATATATATATATATAACATGCTTATCTTATATGGCCTACACAGATTGAACTGAAAGTTAGAAATAGAATGTGGATGTAGTCACTAGACTATGAAGGTCTTCCCTTCCCTTTAGATGTTGCAAATGATTCCAAACTGACCACTTGATAAACACTTGTCCTTCCCTTAAACATAAAAAGAAAAAATCTTGGTGGAAGGAAGATGGCCCTGAACACACTATTGTATAGGCAATTGTTGAAATAGAAGAAAGTAGCATGACTCTTATTCTAGTTTTGCTCATATAATCAAAACAAGGGTAGAAACATGTTTCAATTAGTCATAATCAGGATGTTGAAGATAATCTTTTGGATCGTACCCCTTTACAAAAAATCCAAACCACCATTTCAGAAAAAGTTTTTACATGGAATGACTCACTTGGAATATCCATTCCAATCCTTCTACTTTCTGAGGGAGATGGAGATTGGATTGTTATTTGTAATAAAAAGGGTAATAAAGGTAGGAAATATTTGGATTCTTTGAAGATGACCCTTAGATCTCAAAAGTAACACTTTTGTCATGGTTCATAGCCTTATTTTGGTTTATTTGCTTCTCAACTGTTGTTTTGTTGTTATTATTTATTTGTTGTTTTGGACAGTGTTTGTTCTTCTTATGATTATTACTTCATTTGGATAGGTTGTCCATGTTTTTACTATGTACTATCCCTTCCAAAACTCACTTTTAGCTTTAATAAAATATGCTTATCTTCATATGCTTAGGTTTAAATATACATGTTACACATGTTATTCTCATGGTATTATCTGAGCTACTGAGATACATGATATGCATGTATGTTACATATGTTCATGGATGTATAAATGCTTTGTGTTTTGATCATTCTCACACCTAGTGGAAATATTATATTAGAGACATACCTATCTTGGGGGAATATTTTCAATGGATCTCAAGTTTTATCTTTCCTAATTTCAATTAATTATATAGAAATACTTATTTTACTATACGTATCTTTTTTATGGATAACATCTTTCATGGTAAATGGATATGTTGAGTGTTCTCTTACATACCCTATCATTTCTCAATTATATGTGTGTGTGATTTTCCTTTTGTGTTTTGAAATTCAATGTTTTATCCATGTTGTCCATATAGGATCCTCTATTTTTCATATCGTGTATTTGATTTATTTTTTTCATATTTGTTTCTCAATGGTTACATCTATTATACATGCGGTTACATGATTGTGTTTAAGTGCATTGTCTATACTATGTGATATCCCATGTATAGTGTCATGATCCATATCATACGTATAATTATTTATAGTAGATTATTATTTTTTCCTACATTATCATGGTCTCAACCATGCATTTGTTGGGGCATACTACTATTATCATATGTTTGCTTAATTGCTATATCCAACCCTCATAGTAGCACATTGCTCCATTGGGGCATATCAATTTTTTCACTATCATATTTTATCCTATGACCCATAAATTTCAATTAAGGGCATGATGTATCCATGTGTCTATTGACCTTACATTTCTTATATCGTTACACACTATGCCATTCATGCACCTAATCACATAAGAATTACTAAGTTACATTGGTTTATCTCTTTTTCCCCTCTCCATCTCACCCTTACATGGATTATACATAATCCCTTTAAGCCTTATAAATATACATAATTTTATAGTTACATAACTGTGTTATAAATGGACTTTTAATGATTATAAAAATGGTGATTTTTTTTTTAAATTTTTAAACATGGTACATTTAGTCCTTTCATTTGAGATAAGTGACTTAAAAGAACATCCTTCGCTTAAAAAAAACATATATCTATATATTCTATCATAAATTAAAAATTCAAGTGGAGATAGAATATATATTTACTTCTTTGGCCAATATGTATTGTTTTTCCAACCCCATGTAGTGAGACCAATGGAGATAAAGTATTAGGTCTACTTTTTTTTATCAAGAATTAGAGTTCATCCATGAGAATCCAAGTTTTAGTTTTTAGTTTCCATCACAGAAGTTATAAGAGTGGAAACATGGTTTGCATGCCATTAGGTGTATTTAGTCCTATGTTAATATTTTAATTATGTTTCATTTTATTACAATAACATCAATTTTTTGAGAATTTGACTACTTATTGGCATTACTATTTGCTTATAGGTATACATGACTTGTTGACACTAGGATTTGAGTGGACCTATCTACAAAATAAACTGTATTCATCATTACATCCTATCAAATAATGTCAGGTACTTCTTAATTTCTATTTTATTTTGATATGCATTCATGCACATGCATTAAAGTGAGGCATTATATAGACACCTAATTCTAGTGTATGACCATTTTCCATTTCACATTTGATATTTTTTATTACACTTGGATTATTTGTTTACATTTGGATATTTTCAAGAAATATCCACCCACATTATACCCTTCATATCCATTATTCATCTAGATATATTCATAAACACATCATATCTATCAATTTTCACAATCATGACCCCAGTTAGTAATCATATATTCAACTTGATATATGTTTTTATCCTTTCTCATATTGGGTCATAATTGGTGGTTTGATTATTTTATTTGGTTAAAATATATGGACCCCAAGTCTAACCCTCTTCTATTTGTGTTTCCTTTCCACTTAGGTTAATTTTTCATGCCTTGGTTATCTATTATCACTTCTCTTATGTAATTATCCTTCACATGTATGTTTCTTTTGAAATCTTATATAAATAAAATAACCCTAAATCATTTCATAACTTCAAACTCTCTTATCATCCCAATATTTTTCAATCCAAGTCTCTCAAGTACATATGCTAAGTCTTATCAAGAGGTTTTCACTTATAGGATCTTGCACATTGAGCATGCATTTCATCATTTCAAGTCATGTTTCATCACACTTGTACAAATATAAGGTCATAGTAGAATTTATAATTGAATCTAATTATCTAGAGATGAGAGCTGAAGTCATTTCTCTCATTTGGATAGGAACACTCACAACCAATAAAAAAACATTGAGCCTTGGTTGAAAGTATGTAGGATAGGATTTGTAACTTCCCAAGGTGGTGCCTAGGCAACTAACATATATATATCATATAATTTAGCATATGTCATAATCATATTATTAGTTCAAAATTAGTAAAATATGGTCATAATTAATAATTTATTTTATCCAAATTCATAATCGATGACCCATCAATTCTATCCCTCTTCCATAGAAAATAAAATTTTAGGGTTTCAATTCAATCAATCTCATAAGCTTTTTTCCAATCTAGGAATTCAATTACATTGCCTAGTCTTTTTTATTTCAGTCACTTTACTCTCTTTTTCTATTTGCTAGTTGTGTTTTTATAATTACATAGTGTTTTAAATTTATTTTATTTAGGAACTAGGTCAAATTTGATTATTATTATTTCCTATATAATATTATATATCTATTGTATCTTTGTTTTACTTAATGGTGAATAGTGGAAGTACCATTGTGTACAATTCTAATTAAACAATTGGTGAATCTAATTTTTGTGATCGTCTAACCTTAGGGTATTATTTCCATTTTCCCCATAAGATATAATTTTGGCTTTCATAAATAATTTTTCATATCTATTATATTCTAATTTTTTTTAATTCTATACACATTCTTTTAACCCATTCACCTTTCAAATCTAATTCTTAGATTTTGGTGAAACTAATAGTCCTACGTAACCTAAGAGTTAGATTTTTGTTTCTTTCAAATTATATGGTCTAATTGGAACTTTTCCAATATGATTTTAATATTCTAGTGTGTTCTTCATTTATTTATCATCATTCCTATTTTATTTTAGGTTTCTCATGTTTACATATAATTTTGATAAAGATAGATAGATATACAATTCCTAATAAGTGAAGTACTAGATTGAGTGGTACTAGTTTTAATTTAGTTTAATTACCTTTTTTTGGTATTTGTGCTTATTTTAAATCAAAATAAAATATTAATGATATTATTTCTCCTTATGTTGTTGTTAAAATAAATTATACAATTGTGAATGGTGAAATTCTACACAACGAGCATAACTATAAGGACAATTCTTTTGGTGATGATATGGATCAAAAAAGAATTGAAATAAATTCATAATTTAAAATATAAAATAAAAAAAAAAAATCTTGAATACTTATATGACATGTTTATTAAATTAAAATAATTACAAAATAAAATTGTGGGTTAGGAATTCACACTTAAGAATTCTTAGAATAATCCTTTGAATGTTTCTAATCCACCTTTTGGAGACTCTCCTTATACACAAGTGGTTATTCTAGTCATCCTAGTTATATTACTAATACTTTTGTTCCTATACATATAATTAATCCTTGAGTTAATATCCCTAATCCTACTCAAAATAAATCTTCTTTAGTTCTTCCTACTTTTATTGGACCATTTGAACCTACTCCTAATGTTGTATTTAATGGTCTTGGTGTTATTAAAAACACTAAAGCATATATACATAACAATAGTAATACTAATTAGATACATACAAATTATAATACATCTAAAGATGTATTTATTCAACTAGCCCTTCAAGATATAGAAACATTATTTTTCATTTTCAGTACATATTTTTTTTCAATGGCAATGGTGTATAAGAAGGATGAAATTTTCTACATGTGTTCAAACTACAGAGAACTCAATAAATTCACCATCAAATATAAGTTTCCTATTTATGTAATTGATGTTTTTCATTGTGTTTCATGGTGTTATTTATTTAATAAAACTAGATCTCAAATTGAGATATAATCTTATTAGAATTAGAGAGGATGATATTTGCTAGACAATATTTGAAAAACATGATAATAACTATTACTTTCTATTTATGCCTTTTGGTTAACAAAAATCCTTTTACATTTCACAGTTTGATGAATTTCATATTTGAGCCATTATTTTGAATTTTGTCTTGGTGTTGTTTGATGATATATTGATCTACAATAAAACATACAATGATGATCTACACTATGTTCATCAAATTTAAATAACCTTCAAGTAGCATTAAAATTATGTGAATCCTTTAAAGTGTGATTAAATTAGAATCAATAAGGTGGTTATTTGGGTTATTTTATCTCTCATGGAGTCAATGTATATTTTAAAAATATCAAGGCCATTGTTGAGTCGAAAGTACCTAAAACTCAAAAAAAACTCCAATAATTCTTTGAATTAGGAGGATATTATCACACATTAAATTTATAAATTATGGAAAAATGGAAATAACTCTCCTAAATATATTTAATAATTATTCATTCCCATGAAACAAATGATGATCAAAAGTTCCTCACACGTAATGCTCTATATGTGAGCAAAAAATGATAAGTTTAACTCTTTGGATCATGGTAACGAAATAATGATGTGGCCTCTAACCACATGGATGGATTCACCAATCCACATCTCTCTCTCTCTCTCTCTCTCTCTCTCTCCTCTCTCTCTCTCTCTC